>MTQE01002217.1:7454291-7465061 GCA_014337955.1 Aspidoscelis marmoratus
GCGTGTCACCTGTGACACACGTGTCATAGGTTGGCCATCACCGCTATAGAAGGTGGTGGAACAACGAGAAGGGCCTCCACCCCCCACCCCCCAGACCTTAGGGCATAAGCAGGTTGGTATGGGAGGAGGCGTTCCTTCAGATCTAGTGGTGGCAACCTAGACCACTCTGCCTTCTGGATGACTCTCCAGCCTGGATGGGCACAGACATCTTGGAGGAGGGGATTCTTTGTGGGATTGGGGCCTTTGGTCAGCTGCTCTGGACTCCACTTGGCCTCAGCTGCCTCAGTTTGTTTCCTCTTCCTCTTTCTCCACCTTATCAAGTTAATAGCTATGATTAGTTCTTTGCCCTCTAAATGTATTTCTTCATAAATAGCTAACCTTTAAATCTCAATCGCCTTGTGTTTAAATTGCTGCACTGAATTTTTCAGTACACTAACTGGAATTACAGCTCCTAACTGTACACATCCTTGCGTAATACTGCAGAAGAAGAAGGAGGAGGAAGAGGAGGAAGAGGAGGAGGAGAAGAGTTGGCTTTTCTACTGTGCTTTTCTCACCCATTTAAGAGGACTCAAAGCGGCTGACAAACCTTCTGTTCTTCTCCACAGAACAGAATACCCTGTGAGGTAGGTGGGGCTGTGAGAGCTCAGAAGAGAGCTGTGACTAGCCCAAGGTCACCCAGCTGGCTTCATGGGGGAGGGCAGAATCGAACCTGGTATTCCCAGATAAGAGTCCAGCTGCCTAACCACTAGCCCCAGAAAACAGACAAAAAAACCTCCAACTCATCTCCTGACCAAGTTCCCCTAAAGTGAACAGGAACTATGCAAAATAAGCCATTTGCACTGGAGAATTTCCCATTTGATTATACCATCTGGTTTCTTAGCTGAGAAGAAAGTCAAGCAATAGTAGTATATAGGAAAACTCATAAATGACTCACTTGTTTCACCCACACGTTTGTTGTCATCATTTGGTTCTTTTCATCCTGGAAATTAAAACAAAGAACAGGAAAGGTCTGAGCTGTACGGAAAACGATTGTCCCCAAATGCACTTGAGACAGCCCATCAATGCTGTCCGTATTTTAAAAATCACCAATAATCGCAGTAATAGATGTATTTAAAGCACCAACTGAAAAAAAAGCAGATGTTACTAAAGCTTAGCATAAAAGAGAACACATCTGCTACTTTACACTCAACAGTCTAATCTAGCTTCCCCATGATACAGTTTCTTTACCGTCTTAACTAAGGGTGTGATCAGATTGTGTTGCTTTGGAGGCACCTAAGTACAGAGAATCACACCAACTATGCACACAGGGAAAAAAAAACCCTGCATCACGAAGTTTTAAAAATATGTGCCTAAAAGCCTCCAACTTTGCTTCTCTTGCTTCCTGCACATCTCTCGTTGGCTGATGCCCACCCATTTTCCTAGGGGGCTGACCGGACAGCAACTTTAGCAGACTGGGGGCGAATCCCCACGGCAAGCTTATTTCAAATTCAATATGGGTTCAATCCTTGCAGACCCCATGTCAGTTTGGCTTAACATGCTTTCCACGTGTTAAATCGCTCCAAAGCGTTGTAAATGTTAACCCTCATTTCAACAGGTCTCAGTCCGGATCATGTGCTTGATATGTGTTACATTTTTTATTGTGGGGACCCTACCGTTTTAAGGGATGAGAATCCGTGTTTAGGGTTTCCCTCTCCCAATAGCTTGCTTCCAAAGACAGTGATGTCAGTGTAAAAATCCAACCTTCACAGCAGCTGCTACACTGTAGCAATCTGATAACACTTCACACCTGATAACAATGTTGCAATTTTGTGCAATTCTAGTTCTTTGGGGTTCTAACGTTTAAAGGGGAAAGGAAAGCAGGGGCAGGTTCTAGGAGATGTGTGAATGTTTAAAGCAAGGGGGCTTGAGTTGCTGCTGCTGCTGTGTGCCCTGGGCAATGGGGAGAACCTCTGGCTGCCCACTGCCATTTTTCCTCCATCCAGGCAAGCGGCAGCCACCCAGTCGCCCAGCTAGGCTCCGTGAAGGGGTCCCTTATGGGTGGCGCATTCACACCAGGAGGAAGAGGACAGGGCAGCCCCGAAAAGCGGCTTTTAGAAAGTAGCCACTTGAGTCCCCCCTTGAGTCACATACGCCACGTACGATCCTCAGAATCTGGATCGAACGTGATTAAGCTGAAAGCAATGGGAACAGGCAAATTCGTGTTTGCATCCAGTTCTATTATTTCGGTTTAGGGAAACTGGATTAAGCTTCTGATGGGGATCTGCCTTGGGATTGTCTTGGAGCCTCCAGTCTCCCACCCCATCAGACCCAAAGTGCTGCAGATTGCCCTGAGGGTGGTTCTTTTAGGTCTGAGGCAGGGACGGATTATTAGAGGTTCAGGGATGAGATGAAGTGTTATTTGATCTTTTATATTTGTCCCTAGAGTCTCAAAATAGCTCTAGGGGTGTCTAAAAGCACATGTCTGAATGCACCCTAACATTCTATTGATCATGGTTTCCAACCACGTTTCCAGTTACCTAATGATGAAGCAGCTGGAAATGTGTCTTCTGCTGTCACACCTGCATTTGCAGCAGCAGTAGATGCCCGTTGTGACTGCCCTGCTCCATTACCGGGGCCCTTTCTTCACTTACCTGATTAAGCTGCCGTGAACTAGGGCTGATCGGGTGTTTTTCCATTAGCATTAAGTACCCACTGAAGCACCCATTAAGAATCCATTAGGCTCAGAGCAGAATGACCCCATTTCCAGTACAGACCCCATTACAGCCACATTTGTTTCCACCAGAGCTAGGGAAATCCAGATCATATGAGTCCTTCAGGACCTATGATCCAGATTTCGTGTAGACCCCATTAAAGGGATCTATAATAGGGTCTTCAGGCATCAAATCCAGATTATAGGGAGCCTGTTTCCACTACAATTGGGCAATGGGGTCTAGAGGAGGCTCAAGGGGGGGGGCAAACACAAAATTTCAAAGTCCCTCTGAAGTTGCCTTTGGAGATTAGCACAGGATCTGAAAAAAAAAAAACTTGCAAGAGCAATGCCACTGTCAAAGGTTCCAGAGGATTTTCAAAGTTAGTGGCAGATCACTCCGGAAGATCTTTGAAGATTCTACGTAGCGTCTACGGGGATTACACCCCCTGTCCCCACAAACACCTGGGGTGACAGGCAGACCCCTAGTGGGTAGATCCGGATTTGCACATGGGTGCTCCGGCGTTTCCACAGCAGGCAGGCTAGGACCCGTGGAAACACATTGGGTACTTCCCTAAATCTGGATCTACTAGATCCGGATTAAGGGAAGTACCCATTCCTTAGATCCGGATCTTCTTAGATCCAAATTAAAGGAGGTCAGTGGGAAAACACCCATAAACCTCAGGTACAGGTGTACCATTCACATTTGCCTGGAGGAAAGCTTATCCAAAGCATCCCTTACCGGCCATAATGTGAATGGTCCTCCCATTTACCAGCCTCCACCACCTCCTCTGAAGCCAGAGGTCCCACCTTACTGCCACCATCGACTGCCATCACTGATTGTTCAAGAACACGGACATGTGGCAGCCAATCATGTCAGCACCTGTTATTGAACACGCAGTGCCCACTGTTCCATCGCTAATGAAACACCCCTCTTGCGACCCCGTGTTCGGTCATGGGAACAATCATGGCTGCCACCGCCATTCTGCCTGCATGGATACCGCCTCCCCTGCCCACTACACGCAGGCAACCAGAAGAAGAGCGAATGGTCGCACCACCGGAGGCTCCAGGTAAGCTTCTAGCTAACATTGGTATAGGTGTGAATCACAATTTAGTGTTCCATACCTAATCAACAATTAGTGCACCTCTAGTGAGGGGGGTGGCATGCTTCTAGGCTATAGCAGCCTAGTGGACTTGCGGACGCTCTTCACCAGACCTGTACTAATTGTTGACTAGAGGCCTAAGTGCGAATTGGCCTCAGGTCAGGTGAAATGTCCAATTGAGGTGTCATTTTTGGAGGGCGCTATTTCCTGTGCTTCAAAGTGGAAATTGTGAGGCTTCCCCCATGTGCCCAGAAAGAACCCACAGCTATATCTAAGTAGAAAGCCAGCCTCTGATGAAGCTGAAAATGAAAGAAGGAAGCTTTAGCTAAGCATCCATCCAGTCTGCCTTTCTGCGCCAAATTCAGACTTCTGCGGTATTCAGCCTCCCTTCTTTAATGCTGCCTACACTGTATAGTTTTCAGCGCCTGGTGAAAACATATAGTTTTACCTAGATTTTTGCTGTTTACATACCTTCCTCACGGTGCTGTCCTGTTTGGGAGGGACGGTGGAGGTGGGAGGAAGGGGGTTATATTTTTAGTTATGCTTTACTTTTCAATATGTTTTAATCGCATTGTAGCCCTCCCTGGGACCATTTGGTGAAGAGCGGGATATACATTTTCTAATTAAATAAATAATATTGCAGGTTTAAAAGGCACTTGAACAATAACCAGGTAAGTTCAAAATCCGGGGGGCCACCACCGAAAAGGCAGCATCAGTTTGCTACAGCTTTCCTAGAGAGATTCAGCCTCATCAGAAACACTACTGGCTGCACAGGCATTTTGCCCAGAGGATTCCTCTTTTACATATTTTTATTTTTGCCCTATCCAGGTGGGTTCTCACGGCTATTTTAATTTGAATTTGGGAAGGAGTGTTCCCACGGCCACTGTAATTAATCTGAATTGAATCCGAATTCAGCCCCCAGCATCCCCATGCAATTCCTTATTCCTGGATTTTGTGAAGACCATCCTGCCTAAATCTGGAGGAAAAAAAGTCCTGATGAAAACAGGACTGAGGGCCTTTCCGCACAGGCTCTAAAAATGGATTTAGAGCCTGTTCGGGGAGAGTTGAAGTCGTGGCTTCTGCAGTGGAGGCCACATTGGAGCCCCATTGAGGACGCCACATCCGCATTTCAGTTTTGCTGCCGAAATCCTACCCAGATGTAAGGCCTAAAAAATTACATCTTACATCTTGCTTTCCCCCTGAAATCGTTTCGGGGAAAAGTCGCATTGCCGGTGCATGCCCTGGGTTCCCCTTCACCGGTCCTTACCTGGTCACTGCCAGGCGGCTTCTGGCAGTGGGAGGCTTCTGGCAGTGGGAGGCTTCTGGCAGTGGGAGGCTTCTGGCAGCGGGAGGCCCGGTGTCCACTGCGCGTGCATGCACCACAGCCTCCCATTGGCCAGCCGCCCTCACGAGGGTGGCTGGCCCCTTCCCATCAGCCTTCTCTTGCAAGGGGGAAGCCAGGGAAGCCAGCGGTTGGCCTCGCAATGCCTGGCTCCAATGGAGCCAATAACAGAGGCTAGGTGGGAGGGCTGAGCTGCCAAATGGGGAGCACCCTCTCCAATCCAGCCCTGCCGCCGCCGCCCCGCGCCTGCTGCCGCCGCCCCGCACCTGTGCCTCCAAGAATCTATCCCTGTTTGGGGCAGATTCTTTTTAAAAATGTTTCATCAGAAAATGGATCTTTTAGATCTGTTTTCCAATGGCACATGCAGAAAGGTCCTGAGTCCCCTTTTTGGAGCAGAGTCTGCTTTCCACACACACTTGGGAATGATACCAGGCTATTTGGGGTGGAGGTCTAGCATTCTGGCCAATGGCAGCCAGCTGTGGTGGTTTTTTACAGATGTAAAGCTCCCCGCTCCCTTGCCATGCTCGCAAAAGCTCCGCATGGTACAAAAGGCAAGAAAGGGGGAAGAAGTGGCTTTATTGTTCTTTCATTTAAAGGGGCTTTTAAAACATTTTCACTGGAAAAATGCTTTTAAAAGATTTTTGCTGGGAACATGTATCTTTTGAAACATGTATCTTTTGAAAAGGACAGAAGCTTAGAAACGCTTGAAATGATACATTTATAATCGCAAAAGGAAGAGCTGTGAAAAAAGGAAAGTAACTCTGATAGCATTTGAAGTCCCTTCCCTTCACATTTGCTTCTTTTATTGCAGGCAGGGTTTGCCTGGGTTTTTTAAAAAACCTGTTTTTCTGCTTTTATTGCAGGCAGGGTTTTCAGGGGGTGTGTTACGTTGCCTCACAGACGTGGATGAGTGCACTTTTTGCCAGTAATCTCAAATGGGGTGAGGAGTGAGAGAAAGAAAGCATTTGCAGCTAGAATTTATTTTTAAAACTTCCTCTTTTTTTGCTTTTATTGCAGGCAGGGTTTGCACAGGGGGAGGGGGAATTTAAAAGCCTTACTTTTAACGTTTAAAAATAGTCCCAAAACCAGGACTAAAAAGCTGCATGAGGATGGCTATATTTGGATTAATTGACAAGAACTCAATCTGGATTAAAAATAGTCTCCAAAAATAGTCCAAAAGGGACTATTTCAGGACTAAAATTCCTGCATGGGAACGCAGCCTCAAGAGGTTTTTTTTTTCTTTGGAAAAAAAGCTTCCTTAATCTTTTCTCTGTGAAGATAGATGGCAAGATAAAATTTAATTTCTACAGTTTTACCTCAATAAATTCATCTTGATTGGTACTGGAATGATGTGATCTTTCTTCTCTATCCAAATAGGCCATTAACTAATGATAAAAAGCCCCAAACTCCCCAAATTAATTCTTCACCACTGGCATGTCACTTATCCCCTCTGACAGTAGTTTGTTTTAATGGAGGATAGCTGGGAAGGTACAAGAAGAAGAAGAGTTGGCTTTTCTACACCGCTTTAAGGAGTCTCAAAGTGGCTGACAAAGCTTTCTATTCTTCTCACCCAAAAGACACCCTGTGAGGTAGGTGGGGCTGTTGTAACTAGCTCAAAGTCACCCAGCTGGCTTCATGGAAGAAGAAGAAGAGGTGGCTTTTCTACCCCACTTTTCTCACCCACTTAAGGGGTGAGAGCTCAGAAGAAAGCTGTGACTAGCCCAAGGTCAGCCAGCTCACGAAGTCACAGCCTCACCTACCTCACAGGGTGTCTGTTGTGGGGAGAAGAATGGAAAAGCTTTGTCAGCTGTTTTGAGTTCCCTTAAATGGGTGAGAAAAGTGGGGTAGAAAAGCCAACTCTTTTTCTTCTGGTCACCAAGCAGAAGACAAAGGAAAACTCTCCTCCTGCTCTCAAATCCCTGCAAATCCTTCCTGTCTCTCCAACCTTGAGGCACTTCCTAGCCACCCATTATTTATTATTTATTTATTTATTTATTTATTTATTTATTTATTTATTTATTTATTTATTTCTATTTATATCCCGCCCCATACCCGAAGGTCTCTGGGCGGGTAACAACAAATCAATAGCAGTTAAAACCATATTAAAAACAAGACACAGGTAAACATATTAAAACTGAATAATTAAAACAAGGTATTAAAAACAGGGCATTCTAGCAGTGAACTTCTGAGCCAAGGCTTGAAGGACTTCAAAGGTCAGACATGAAGGTTCTTGACCTCAGGGGCCCAAAAGGACCCATTTTGACAATGTACTGTTCTGTGCACCATTAACCCCCCACCCCCCAAAAAATGCCTGGGGGGGTGAGTGGGCAGGGTTGGGGGGGGACTGAAATGAAAGCATCATGAATACTCAACAGACGTCCCTTTTTTTTAGTGCAGCCAACCTTCCAAATGGTTAATCCTAAACTGAAACTAAAAAATTGCATTTGAATGTTAGGGTGGGGAGTAGAGATGAAGGTTTGGAAACGGAATACTTTGACACAGTGGTATCTCTCGATTGTTTTGATCCTGGCAGACTTCAAAAACGTAATTACTTAAGGAGCAAAATACTAATTACCATTACGTGATCACTATCAAAGGCTCTCAGATACTAAATACCAGTTCATGTTATCCTATAAATACAGCACAGCTTTGAAAAAATCAGCAGGCTGCAGCTTTGAAGAAACCTAAGGCAACCGGTCCTTAGAGCACATTGGGCAGTCCCATGTTACACCCAGTACCTTGAAGCAGGCAGGTGAACAAATATTCTAAACATCCAAAACCTGATCGATTCTGGACGTTTGAATTCGAATCTAATGTCTTCACATTTGAATTTAGACATACGAACTGATTTTGAATGTTCCAAAACATTCGTTCAAATGATTTGAATCATTCAAATATACGGACAACTACGTATTACATACGTATCTGTACGAATCTCATACGTATCTGTATGCATTTCTGCTGATAGTACAGGACAAAAACGGGATGCATACGGAATAAAACGGGACGTTTCATGAAATGCATACAGATCCATATAACACATACCAATGTTGTCAACATTCGTATCTTCAGATTCGAATCTAAGATTCAAATGTATTCTATTCGAATCCGATTTTGTTGCATTCGGATTCTAAACAGTTGAATCAAATCAAATGTTTGGATATTCAATTCCATTTGAATGTGAATGCAAAAAAAAAAAAAAAAACCAAACAGGTTTCAGTGCAGCACAGGCAAATGTCTGCAAGCTCCACTATGTTCACAGAGGTCAAATTTGGTGTGGGCTTCAACAGAATTGAGCATTAGCGGCATTTCATTCGCCAAAGGGCCTTTCTGCACTTACCTTAATTCTAGATTATGGTCCCCCTTTTTGTCCGCACGCCAGTGTGGACTAGAAAGCCCCTGCCCCTTGCCAGTACCCTCCAACTGCACCAGGCAGAGGGCCGATCCGCACCTTTCCTAGGGATGCTGGCCAGGTAACTCCTGGAAGAGATCAGGCATCCGCACTTCACGATGCCCACTCTATTCTGAATTTAGCCAGCTAAGTGCAAATCACCTCCCACTATTTTGGAATTATGGAGCTACAGCAGCGGTTCTCAACCTTCCTAATGCCGTGACCCCTTAATGTAGTTCCTCATGTTGTGGAGACCCCCCAACCACGGGGGTGGAGCAGCTTCGGTGAGGATGGGGTGGGAAGGTAGGAGACCCATTGCGACCCCTCTGAAAGGGTAGTTTGACCTCCAAAGGGGTCGCGACCCCCAGGTTGAGAACCTCTGACCTATAGCGATGGCAGGAATGGCAGTTGCCGTGTATGTGCCACAGCATACAACTGTGCCTGTGCTGCCGGTCACAAACTCCATTTGCACCTCTTCAACCTGGAAGAGAGGCGCATGGGAAGTGCAGAGCTGTTCCAGATGTAGTTTAAAAGAGTTCTACCACTAAATGCACAGGGGGAACTCCTGTACATGCAAAGCCACTTCAGGTAAAGAAGCCACTCTGTGCAGTGCAGATACAGCATCTGAGAGCCCCACCCCAGTTTGGTGTAGTGGTTAGGGAGCTGGTTTCTAATCTAGGAATACAGGGCTTGATGCTGCTCTCCTTCATTAAGCCAGCTGGGTGACCTTGGGCTAGTCACAGATGTTCTGTTCAGGAGAGAAGAACAGAAAGCTTTGTCAACCGCTTTGAGTCCTCTTAAGTGGGTGAGAAAAGTGAGGTAGAAAAGCCAAACCACCACCACCGCCACCATCACCACCACCTCCTCCTCTTCCTCCTCGCTGAGTGCAAAAAGGCTCAGAGTGTAATCCAGAACTGGAGTTTCCTCATTTGGATCACTGGTAGTCCTTAACTTTGAGCACTACCAGCATAGTACCATGAATAGTCTGCATCACAGAGACATGCAGGAGACACGAACATCCATTTTCCAGACTACTGGGAGACCCATCTTGGCAGTACTCCATAACATGCTACTAAAATGGACTCCTTTGGGACTAAGGCCGGGAGTTTTTGTTCCTAGCCACACCCACCAGCAAAGGCTGAGGTTGAAGCTCAAGCAAGCAGGGGCTGGGTTGGAACAGCAGTAGCCTATTCCAGCCAAGCCTTGATGTGATCCAGACCAGGGAACGTCACTAGGTCCAGGTCCACCCATCAGAATCACAGCAAGGTAAGTTCAGGAAGACCCACAGGATCCACCTATTCCTATCTCCTAGCACTGATTTCTTTTATAGCCATTTTGCCTTCCATCACACCAACCACATGGTCCTCGCTGGAAGCAGCACTGAACATTAAGCATGCTTTCACGGTGACAATCATTTCCAGTAATCTTCTCAAAAACCCTAGGTGCCTTAGAACCTTGTCAGAAGTTCTTCAGCAAGGAGGAGAGCTGACTGGAAGACATGACAACCTCTGCTGATATTCTCTAATGAACAGCCACAAGATACCTTGTCAAAACTTCTGGGATGGCTCTTTGTGACACACCATGTTATCTGGAACGCATCTAATTAGGATCTCTTCCCTTCCTAAATACGGGACCTGCAATGCGTGCAAGCAGCAATTGCCTCGTCTCCCACAAGCAACTTCCTCCTCACGTTTAGCTGAAATCCACCACTCACCCACCATTTTCACTAGGGGTGTGCAGGAGTGCGAAATCCGCATTCGGTTCGCAGTTGAATCAAACACCCCAACATTAATTTGTTTGTCAATGTCCAAAAATCCGCATTCACCATTTTCTACCATTGAAAAAGCCTATTTTTGTAAGTACAATACTACGAAGGTACAAACATTTGATTGAATGTTCATATTTGTTCACCTGGTTCGATTCATTCGGAAGTCCGGATGTCTGAATGTGTGGATTTTTGATTCAATGCCAAAAAACTGTGAATTTGAACATTACATCGAATTTTTGAACACGAATTTGTTTGTGAACATACCTAATTTTCACAAACTAATGCCAGCTCGCTCAATGGAGCAAAGAAAAATAACGTACCAAGAAGAAGAAGAAGAAGAAGAGTTGACATTTCTACCGTACTTTTCTCACCCATTTAAGGGGACTCAAAGCATCTGACAATGCTTTTCTATTCTTCTCCCCACAACAGATCACCCTGTGAGAGCTCAGAAGAGAGCTGTGACTAGCCCAAGGTCACCCA
>MTQE01002217.1:7465108-7475663 GCA_014337955.1 Aspidoscelis marmoratus
GAGCTGTGACTAGCCCAAGGTCACCCAGCTGGCTTCATTGGGGAGGGCGGTATTGAACCCAGTGTTCCCAGATAAGAGTCCAGCTCCCTAGCCACTAGACCAAGGTGTGAATGCTCCCTGGGTGGATGCCACAGGTGATTGGGGAAGGTTGGTGAGGATGTGGAACACAATCTCATGCCCCACAGGTAGTGGGAACACCTGAGAAGGTAGGGGCCACTTGGAGGATATAGTAGCCTCCTCCAAGTGCAGATACCCTTCCCCAGACGTTCCCTAATCATGCCCTACTAACCCAAACACAAAAAGGCCTCTGGTCTGGTCTATGCTCCACCCTGTAGTAGACCAACGAGTGTGCGGGGGGGGGGGAGGGAAGGAGGGCTTGTTGATCTGATACACCAGCCAGTGCAGAATCACCCATCAAAGTATTTCTTCACTCAGAGGGTCATCCATCTATGGCAGTGGTTCTCAACCCGGGGGTCGGGACCCCTTTGGGGGTCGAACTACCCTTTCAGAGGGGTCGCGACAAGTGTCCCGCCGCCCTTCCCTCCCACCTCCCAACTGCTCTACTCCCATGGTTGGGGGTCTCCACAACATGAGGAACTCCATTAAGGGGTCACGGCATTAGGAAGGTTGAGAACCGCTGGTCTATGGAATCTGTTGCCAGAAGAGGTGGTGACAGCAACCAGCCCAGATGGCTTTAAGGAAGGGATAGACAAATGTATGGATAGCAGATGTATCAGTGGCTACTAGAATGGATACCTGAGTACATCTTTCAGGCTGGGGGGACAAGCAGGGCATCTTTAGGGCCATTTTCTGGGATTTGAAAGCAGAGGTTTTGCCCTTGTCTCTGCTTGGGATGCCCATGGGCAATTGGTGGGCCACTGTGTGTGACAGGATGCTGGACTAGATGGGCTGTGAACTGATCCAGCAGGGCTCCTCTTAGGTTCTCAGGTTCATAAAGAAGAACTTGAAAATTACAATGTACCACGGCTTCCACTTCCAAAATCCCAACAGCACTGCTTTCAAGTTATCAGATGCTCCAAAAAGAGCCTTTTTCAGGTGTCTAATAGTGAAAGAAGGGAACATGGCCTTCCAAAAATGCACCAAAGGCTGAATAGCTTCTGAATTAAACATTCAATGCCCAGTTTCCAAAGGTAAGGAAGAAGGTGGGTCTGTTTCAGTTCCAGTTAGAACTACAAACTAATGAACTTGTTCAAAACCATGTTATGATTACCCCTCTAGGAATTATTCCCAAGTAAGCACACAAATTAGCTCTCTAGCTTAATCTAGAATTAATAAGTTAGGAAATTGTAGTGACAGGCCCAGAGGTCATTTAAGATAGCTCTTGTGCAATTTAACCGTAGTTCCTGGAAGAGGCCCTTTGTGGAATACAATAATTATAAGACAGAAGTTGCTCTCAGATTGAAATTTGTACAATTGCAGGTTGGCACTTCAGTCCCTGAAATATTGGAGTTCTTTCATAACTTTTGGCAGGACTGGCACATGGGTTTGTGGTGCCACATTGCTCTGGACCAATTATAAGCAAAATCTGCCAGTATATAAAATGCTGAATGGTATCTCAAAAGGAGGCCAGAGAAAATTATTTTCTCTATCACGCAACATTAGGTGTGGGGCGGGGGGGGGGAGACACTCTATGAAGCTGATGGGCAGAAGGCTTAGAAGCAATATGGGGGTGTATTATTTTTCACCCAGAGCAGTGGTTCTCAACCTGTGGGTCACGACCCCTTTGGGGGTCAATCTACTCTTTCACAGGGTTTGTCTAAGACCATCGGAACACACATAGGAACTGAGGCACTGCTCCTCTATCCATCTCCAGACGAGTCCGCCCACAGGCAGATATGCCGACATACGAGTACCTGGCGTGATGACATCATTGTGCCAACCCCATCACATACACCCCATACAAATACAGTAGAGAGCAGCTACTGTGTAGAAAGCAGCAGTATTGGAGGCAAAACAACACTTTTATATTCACCTGTGGTTGATGTGAATACTATGCTTTAATCATGTTCAATTTGTAACAATGAAAATACATCCTGCATATCAGATACTTACGTTACGGTTCATAACAGTAGCAAAATTACAGTTATGAAGTAGCCACAAAAATAATTTTATGGGTTGGGGGATAGGGTTAGGGTTAGGTTGGGGGTCGACACAATATGAGGACCTATATTGAAGGGTTGTGGCATTAGGAAGGTTGAGAACCAATGACACAGAGGATCATCAGTCTATGGAATTTACTACCAGAAGAGGTGGTGATAGTAACCAGCCTGGATGGCTTTAAGAAAGGTTTGGAAAGAATTCATGAAGGACTTACGTATCATCAATGGTTACTAGAATGAATGCTTAGATACTAGCTTCGGTTTGGAGAGACAGACGGGATTCTTTATTGTTTACTTAGCATACGGCAGCAACACACATGGACTAACAACAATTAAAACAGCATGTTAAAATAAGTCATAAGTTAAAGGGACCCTATATAATAGTAATGAGGCCACTCACCCATTGAAGGACTGTAGCTGCTATTTCCCCCCAAAAGAATCTGACATCACTCCTGAATAGGCCCTCAGTTCACAGCTGGTCATGATATGGTCAACAGCTGGATGTGTCACCCCACAAAAACAATGAGGGGAAGATGTCATGCCTTGTTTATACAATAACTCCTAGCAGATACCATGAGATATGCATATCCCATTTAGTGTTTTGCAGGCCAGTTATAGTAAGTCAAAATCTGGGGCGTTTTCGCACTTCCCTTCCCATCTGCTAAATGGGAAGGGATCATGATTAACCAGTGTTGACTCACACTCGCACTTGAAGTGCTAGTCAACTTTGGCCAATTACTCCCACACATAATCAAATACTTACCTTATTCGATCTGGGGCCTGGTCCTCCTCTGGGCACCACCATTTTGGCTGTGGCGCTCGTGACTGCATGTGGCTCAGCACCATCGCCCTGATGACGCTGACTCTCTGCACAGGTCTATGGTCATCCAAGGTTCCAGTGCTCTTGCATGGCACCTCAAACGACCCTGGAGCACCACAAGAAGAGCAAATGCTCCTGCCACGGATGCTTCTGGTAAGTATCTGGTCAACGTTGGTTAACGTGCAGAGAACTATTTTGTGGTTCACACCTAATCAACGAGTAGTGAAGGGTGGCGCACTTGGAGGCTGCAGCAGCCTCCAACATGTGTGTATGCTCTTCACCAGAGGTTCACTACTTCTTCACTAGAGGTTGTACTGCAGATAGGCCTCAGCTGGTTGTTTGTGGGATCATCCACATATCTTCCCATATCTGGAAGCCAGTCAAGATGCACCAAACTAAGTTGGACCATTCCTCTTTCCCCTGAGAGTTAATGTTAAAACTGTTCTTTGTCTGTTCTACTAAGACTAATGGAGGTCTCTTCTCAAGACCAGGGAAGGTTTGGCCTGAGATATCCAGAAGAAACTGGTGTGAAGAAGGAAACTGAAGTAGGTGAACTGTGGCCTAATCCAGCAGGGTTCCTCCTATGTTTTTACCTCTGTCTCTGCCTCTCAATTCCTCATCCTGCTGCCATGCTCATGTTTCATCCATCTGTAAATTATATACCTTAGCTTCTTGTTGCTCTCCACGTCAAGAGGCAAAATTTTGATCCTCACTGCATAGCTACCAAATATAGGAACACTGAGTTCATTGTTTGACTGCCAACCTGCAGGTTGCCAAAATGTAACATCTAGAAGTTATCAGCAGGGATCACAAAACCACAACGTTTGCAGATGTTTTGGAAACTGCAATCCTAGCCATCACAAAACACATACAAACACAAATGCTCCCTATAGAGAACTAGGCTGCCTCCAGACTAGCAAAATACTTCTGCAGTTAAATGTAAAAGTGCAGTATACTTACTGCACAGCAACGACCAGGCATCCAGACTCACAAGGCAGCTCTGTAGCTTCCCCATCGGAGCTATGAGAGCTGAGTCGGTGCACACTGTCACGTGGCTTGAGACAGCCAATCAAATTTGAGCTGCCCTTCTTGCTCTCATCTTGTTGTTCTTGCTGTTCTGACTTCACTGCAGGGAAACTTTGGATTGTGTTTATACTGTGCAGCCATCACTGCCTTAGAGGCATCCTGCCTCTCTCTCCATGGGTGGAGTACCTAGGCATCCATTCTAGTGACCAATGATGTACTTATCATTCATGGGTTTATCTAACCCTTTCTTAAAGCTATCCATGTTGCTCACCACCTCTTCTGGTAGTAAATTCCATGGACCAATGAAAGAACACTTTCCCTCCCCTGCCCATCAGCTTCATAGAGTGCCCCCCGGTTCTAGTGTTGTGTGATAGAGGAGGAGGAGGAGGAGGAGGAGGAGGAGGAGGAGGAGGAGGAGGAGGAGGAGGAGGAGGAGAGATGGCTTTTCTACCCCCGTTTACTCACCAATTTAAGGGGATTCAAAGTAGCTGACAAAGCTTTGTTCTTCTCCCCACACCAGAACATCTTGTGAGGTAGTTGGGGCTCTGAGAGCTCAGGAAGAGAGCTGTGACTAGCCCAAGGTCAACCAGCTGGCTTCACGGGGGAGGGTGGAATCAAACCCAGTGTTCCCAGATAAGAGTCCGGTTCCCTAACCACTATGCCAAACTGGCTCACAATGAATTACATAGATTAAAATATTGAATATTATTATTTTTAACTATCTTGCTGTTTCTCCTAGCTCCACTTGCAAGCTTTAGCAGTTTAATAAGCAATATCCAAAAGGAAATTATTTCTGGGAAAGGAAATAATTCTACCTGGAAAGAGCCGTCTGCCCATTCTGAAAATCCAACTGCATTTTAGCATTTTATGAAATATCAGAAGCACTAGAATTCATGTCAGAGACCTCTTGCTAGGAAACTGCTATGTTCATCTCTCTCAACCTTTCTGTCTCACTTCTATTTTGAACATGCCTGCACTTTGCAGTAGTAGTTATTAAGCTACATGAGCCAAATCAATATAAATCGAGGAAAACAGAAGGATGGCACGCGAAGGTTCGAAATATGTTCAACTGATTTCGCATTTCGGGTTCCTTTATGTGCTACCACGGCTGCAGTGTTCAAGGAAGCAGTCTAATCTGGAAATATTCTGGCCATCGGCCTGTTCACACTTCCCAGCCTAATTTGGTAACAAGCCCAGCGCGGTGGCAGCCATTTGAAGGTAAAGGCCTGGACCAACAGTATATAGGGTCAACGGCATTTGAAATGCAAACGGCCAGGGCAGGCCAAATCACCATAGCAATATATAAGGCAACATCTGGCACACACTCAGACTTTGCTATGGCAATCTGGACATTGTGCATGACTGCTCCTCGTGGGTATGTGGGCTGCTTTTTAGCAGTCGACCACCCAATGGTGGGCTACTGGGGAACCTATGGAAACATCTGGTGAGCTGCCGTGGCTTTTTTGGGCTTGTTCAGAGAAAGTGGCCCAGATCTGCACTACGACTACCAGTGGTGTCTCCAACTTTATTACCAGTATGGACAATGCATCCTGGGCCATCTGAGCCACTGTGACAATAGCCACAGAAACTTCTGCCCTGTGCCCAGCCATTACTGTGGCAATCGCAGCCACAGCTGACCTGTCCACACACAGCTTTCCCACCGGAAGGAGGTGCAAATGCTGCATCTGGGTGCTCACCTGAAGCTCCCTGGCAACTTCAGAGGATCAAAGATACTCTGGGGTATTCCCAGATGCTCCGAAACAGAGGCATCACCATGAATCGCACATCTGGTTCACAAGGGAAGCGTGATTATGCCCTCTGTTTCCTACTGCGCAAAATTGCCTTCTATTTCCTTTCCTTCTCCGTGCCACCACTAGCCAGCCACATATATAGCTGGAAAAGGAAATAAATTAGGCAACATCAGAAGGAGAAGAGAGGGATTTCCCCCTACTTCCATTTCGAGGGATGTGCACAAATGTATTTTTGACATTCGAATCTGAGTAGATTCAAATGTCATAAAATCCTATTCGATTCGGATATTTAAGATTTGAATGTCTTAAAATCCGATTCGAATCCATAACATTCAAATCCACACGTTCGACTGTTAGATTTGTATTTAAAGATACAAATGGCAACAACATTCGTATCTGTTATACATATCTGTGCGCATGCCGGAAAAATCCATACGCATCTCGTATTATCCCATATGCATCCTGTCTTAATCCCGTATTTTAAGCGCAAGATACGGATAATTTTCGGGCAGATTTGTATACTACAGATATGAATTTTCAAAAATCCGTATTTGAGTTCGAATGTCAAATCTGGATTTTTGAAAATCCGATTCGAGTTCAAATGCCAAAATTGGTCAGATTTGAATAGAATATTTGAGTTTTTGAATATTCCTGCACATCCCTAGTGCAGGCTAGAGAAGGATTTGGGTTCTGTTCTATACTTGTGAGCCAGTTTGGTCTAGTGGTTAGGGAACCGGTCTCTTATCTGGGAATACCGGGTTCCCCCATGAAGCCAGCTGGGTGACCTTGGGCTAGTCACAACTTTCTTCTGAGCTCTCACAGCCCCACCTACCTCACAAGGTGTCTGTTGTGGGGAGAAGAACAGAGGGTTTGTCAGCCGCCTTGAGTCCCCTTAAATGGGTGAGAAAAGCGGCGTAGAGAAGCCAACTCTTCTTCCTCTTCCTCCTCTTCTTCTTCCTCTTCATCAACTTCATCTTCTTGCAAGGACCATGTCCTTCCCCCTACTTGAATTTCTGAGCCCAGTAGCAGGAGTTCAGCAGCTTCCCTACTTCTGAGTAACCTCATTCGAAAAGTCTGCATCCATAATGAGGTTCTATAAGCTCTCACCCATTTCCCCCTCTCTCTTCTTTTTTAGCCAAACGGCAAAAGAGGCCAGATAGCAAGGACTCTCTTAGAACTAGGCTGTTTCCTATTAACTCCAGCTCGAAATTAATTCAGGCAGCTAAAGGCCAACACATTCACAAATAAGACTATTTCTCTGCCCTTCACCGGCCCCTGCTGTGTGAAACAACTGCCACTGTGTTCTAATGTCCTAATGCACTTGGATTCAGGAAGGATTTAGGAGAGCTAATCCCAGCTGTTTAAAATAAAAAAGGCTCAAAGTACAGAACAACTTATACACTGCAAAAACAGAATGAATGGAAGTGTGCTTCTTTTGCTTTAGTGTAGCTACATGAGTTCTGCATTTGATCACATTTGTTTTTTATTTGCAGTACTGAAGGAAAGGGTCACCCACCCTCCCCCAATGATATGAGTTAGGAGTTTTCAGACAAACATATGGCAAGTCTGGGGAAAAACCACAGGGGTTGGTGCTACTGAAGAAGACGCAAATATCGGAGCATTGCCCAAAATGCTGGGTTTTATTTCTTTATTTCTATGGGTTTATAAACTTCCCTTCACCCAGAGGCCAGGACTAATAACAAAGGGCCTTTTTACACAAGCAATAAGACCCCATTAAAAACCCATTAGGAACCCAACTGGTACCAGTCGTGGTGGCCCTACCCCATATGGACACCATTTAAGTCCCCATCTGGCAGGCCCTGTTCCC
Organism: Aspidoscelis marmoratus; assembly: GCA_014337955.1. Lineage (NCBI taxonomy): Eukaryota > Metazoa > Chordata > Lepidosauria > Squamata > Teiidae > Aspidoscelis > Aspidoscelis marmoratus. The sequence goes on from MTQE01002217.1 coordinate 7,472,654, forward strand.
ACGAGGGCAGAAGAAACCGGGATTCAATGGGTCCTTCGGGGTCTTAAATCCGGATGTTGCGTGGGCCCATTTAAAGATGTCCACATTCCGGTCTTCAGGCATGAGGACCGGATCTGTGGAGGTGCGTCCGTACCACTTGCCTGCTGCCATGAGGTCCAGAGGCCAGGCCAGAAGGAGCGGAGCTGCGAGTGGCATCTCTGCCTGGGGGCAGCAATCACAGCTGGCAGGCAGGATCGTGGACCCAATGCCCCCACCATCTCAGCCTCCTAGGGGTGGGGGTGGATGCCGGCAGCAGCAGCAGCGACAGTGTGGCCGCACTGTCAGAGGTGGTTGCAATCGCCACCTCTGTTGCCTCCACCACACCCCAACAGCCTCCACCACCTCAGCAGCAAAAGGGGGGCCTTCTCAGTGATGGCCCCTAGACTATTGAATAGGCTCCCCCTTGTGGCCCATCAACCTCCTTCACTGTACACATTTAGGAAGGCAGTGAAGACACCCCTCTTTGCCCTGGCCTTCAGTTAAATGGGGATACACTTTCCCTTCCTACTTGCGGACACCATGAAGGTGGGAAAGAGGCTGCCCTAGTCACCCCTGCAACAGATCCAGAGTTCATTCGACATGGATGGAAAGCAGATTAAAAGTGGATTCAGGTCAGATTTAACACTTTCAGAGCAATTAAGTTACGGGATACATATGTATCAGACGCGTATTCGTTCTTAATGGATATTCATACAAATTCCTACAAATACATCCGTATCCAATAGAATCCTTCCACATTCAAAGGGGATCTATTTGAACTAATACAAATGTTCAAATTGAACTAATACGAATGTTCAAAGGGGATCTATTTGAACTAATACGAATGAACAAATACAAATTTTATTTATTTGCATTTTTATCCCACCCAATACCCAGAGGTCTCCAGGCTGGTAACAACATTTACAAATCAAATGCCAAAAACCCATTCATGCATATCCCTAGTTTTAATACATATTGTTTTAATAATGTCTGATTTTAAATGTTGTTACCTGCCCGGAGACCTCTGAGTATAGGGTGGGATAAAGTGCAAATAAATAAATAAACCAATAAAATTCCATGGCCTGATGAAAAATTACTTCCCCTCCCCTGCCCATCAGCTTCATAGAGTTTCCCCTGGTTCTAGTGTTGTATGATAAAGCAAATAATTTTCCTCCGTCCACCTTTTCCACACCATGGGTAATTTTACAGGCATGGTTCCACATGAGGCCAAAGCAGTCTTCTGAGGCAAACTGTCTAAGGCAGTGTTTCCCAAAGTGTGGTACGCGTACCCCCAGGGGTACGGGAAGAGTTTGGTGGGGGTCCGCGTTGCACTGGAGTTTGGTGGGGATCACGTGGGAATATCCACTGCACCGTGCTTAGCTGCGCCCACAGAACAAGGAAAGAAATAGGCGCGTATCGCAGTTTTTACACGGGAACTGGGGCCATCGTACATCGTATCGCAACTCAGTATGGCGGGAACTTCTGCGCATCCTTCGCGCAGCTTGGGTTCGGCCATTTTTAAACTGCGGAAACATTAACAGTTGACGTTGAGCCGCGGAGCTGTTTAAATGCCGGAGAATTGCAGTGTTATCTAACGGTCTTGTGAGGCGTGACACGGTGTGAATATACTGCACTTCGTTACAGAGACAACTTTTTTTTTGTTTTTTGTTTTTTTGTTTTTTACAGAGACAACTGACTTCTTTAATAGTTAGTTCCGGGTGCCTGTTATCGTGCTTTAGTAAGTTCCACTGATTTTGATTATTTTTATAAAATAAAATTTTATAAAATAAAATTTTCATCCCTAATGTTTTTTATGAGGGGTACTCAGTGTTACGAAAATTATAGAAGGGGTACACATATGTCAAAAGTTAGGGAAACACTGGTCTAAGGAAACACCTGTCAGTCATGATGGCTGCCAGGACCTTTATGATCTGGAGTTCAAGGGACAAATGGCCCATCTTCAGGCCCACAGCTATGAGCCCCCTGGTGGCTTGCAGACTAGGTCTGTGCACAAATATTTCAAACACTTGAAATTCATTCAAATTCAAATTGAATATCTATACATTCAAATATAAACATTCAAACGAATTTTGAATCTTTGGAATCATTCCGTACACATTACATACGTTTCCGTACACATCTTATTTGTATCCATTTGCATTTGTACGGATACGTACAGGACGAAAACAGGATGCCTACAGGATAAAAAGGGGACGCGTACGAATGCGTACAGACACATTTTAATGTTGCCAACATTTGTATCTTCAAATATGAATAGAAAATTCGTATGAGTAGATTCGAATGTATTCAAATCAAAGTGGCTGTGAATACATTCGAATTTTTAACGATGCTCATCAGATATTCTATTCAAATTGAACTGAATGCCGAAAACTGCATTTGTGCACGCCTCTATTGCACACAGGGAGCCATGCCCAAGACTTTCTCCAAATGCTGAAACTGATCATCTTCCATTTAAAGTTTATTGGCATCTCATTTGACGAATGCCTCAGCTCAAGGCCAGATCTTTAATCCCTATCAACAAGTGCTGGCTCTGCTGAGAGAAAGATTAATCACCACAAATAGGAGTTTACACAAAGCACACTCCCTCTGAAACCATTGCAACAAGCCTGTATGGTAAGACAGTATTATTATATTATCTCCACATTGCACGGATAATATCCTCTAATCATAAAACAACGCTGTATTATCCTCATATTACCCAAGAAGGTGGTGCCTGAGACTGGAAGATCTGAGCAGCATTGCACTCCATGGCAAGAATGTCCAGAGATGCCCTGTGGAGCTTGGGGGGGGGGGGAGGAATTTTGATGGTGCACTTTATTGCACTGCTGAAATGGGTCCCATGAAGGGACATGCATGAATGGTTTTTTTGACATTTGATTCATAAATGTTGTTACCCGCCCGGATACCCCTGGGTATACGGCAAGATGGAAGGAAGGAAGGAAGGAAGGAAGGAAGGAAGGAAGGAAGGAAG
>MTQE01002217.1:7484977-7498629 GCA_014337955.1 Aspidoscelis marmoratus
AATATAAATATAAATATAAATATAAATATAAATATAAATATAAATAAATTCAAATGAATAGATTCGGATGTATTCTATTTGAATCAGATTTTGTTGCACTCGGATTCTAAATATTCGAAGCAAATTGAATGTTTTGACATTCAATTTGAATCGAATTTGAATGCAAAAAAAAAAAAAAACCACCATTCATGCACATTCCTAATGCCTACATGGTGGGTACAGATGCGTATGTACCCATACAGATACGAATATCCAAATAATTTGTATGAATACATGCAAATGTATTTGTATCGAATTGAATGTCAGACATTCATTTTTGTTATTCTGATACATTCAGATTTTTAAAGATCTGATTCGTTATGAACTGAATTCAAAAATTGCATTTGTGGACACCTTTATATGACAATGCCTCTACCTTTTGAGGCAGACCTGTAATTCACCATCAGCAAGTCCAGGAAGATATACGACAATCTCCATCCCATTTCATTCTGCTGAATGTTTCCCTAATTAGCAAGAGGAAAGAGATTTAGACATAAGCTTTCTCTTTTTATTATCACAGATTCTTAGGTAATCGCTAAACCTTATGTCGTTAGCTGTTCCTGGCTGAATTTATTATGCCGTACATGAAAACGGTGGGCGAACCCAAAATGTAGAAAAAAGGCAGTCTGAACAATTTAAATTAATAACAAGGCAGTCCAGTGCATAAATACTGAGAAAGAAGGCCACCTGAGTCAACAAGATTTACTTATAGATCATTGTGGATGAGGCTGCAATCTCAACGAATTAGTGAAATCAATTCTGAAAGACAGGCCAGAGGTATAGATCTCCGCAAAACCATCTTATCCAGTCTTCGGTAGGAGGAGGCCCCCGTATCCTTCAATTTCCCCAAACACAGGCCCACAGGAGACATTATAACCCATTAGTATCCAATTTACAGGGTTCTACAATTATAGGAAAGGCATCTTTCATGGGGCTACTTTTGGAATTGCGAGCCAGCATGGAAACAACTGCTCTGAAGTTATTATTCAAAGTCTATTTTGCACATCAAGCAGTGAATCATCCTCTGCAGACATATAAAGGTCATTATAATCATATGACAAATTGATGGCTGGGTGCAGAGAGTTGTTTCTGCATTTGTCACTCTCATCGCTACTTTGTTCTTTAATCTACTCGGCCTAAGGACACGCGGTACGTGTGAGGTGTACGGCAAGACCATCACAAATGTCAACCACCCCCATGCTATTATCACTCATTTAAGTCCTCTTCCTTCCTTCCTCGAAGGAAAATAGGTTTTCATCCTTCGTAGATGCTGGCACTTCAAACAGAGCAAGTTCCTAGTTTGTGCCAAACTATGGGTTAACACTGACAAACTCTGTGGGTACCAGTCACAAAATGGCTGCTGCGATTTTTTTTTTACACTGGTCAGTCACATAAGGCTCAGACTCCATTAGTCTACAAGTACAATTTGGATTTTTTTTGCTCTAACATCCATCACTTAACTCGTGTTGCCGTCGGAAAGCATCTGACACTCCAATGCCCATTTGTCAAGGAAGCTAAAATCTTCCTGAACCAATTCACATTGTCTCTCTCCACAAGAGGGTAATCCTCACCTACCCCCCAGCTATGAAATAGCCTCCCAGGTGAAGTTCGCCGGTCACCAACTTCATATGGCTTTCAGCACCTGCTTAAGACATATCTCTTCATCCAGGCCTTTGAATCATGGTCCTGCCAGGAAGGGAAAGAGGTTGGATGGCTTATTCAGGCATCCCCCATACCTGTAGGGAATACGTGCCTGTTCCTACCGTGGTTAATGGAAACCATGGATATATGAAACACTGGGAAATCCTTCACACTTTCTTATGATTCCTGGGAAATCCCACAAGATTTTCCAGGAATCATGGGAAACTCTTGTGAGGTTTCAAGCAATTTTCAAGTGCCCCATGCCTCCAAGAAGCCTCCATGAGGCCTAATGGTATGGGGGGGGGGGAGGCTGATCTGGTCAACTGTGGATGAGTGGATCCGTGTTTACAGGATCAGGCCTGTATTTTAAATATGTTTTAATGTCTGTTTATTTTTGTATGCTGTGACCACTCTGCAATCTCCAGGTGAAGGGCAAGATACAGTTGTTAAACAAACAAACAAGACCATTTGAATGCTCATCCTGATTCTAGAAGGAAGGAAGGAAGGAAGGAAGGAAGGAAGGAAGGAAGGAAGGAAGGAAGGAAGGAAGGACTCTGTGGCAGCTCTGAGACAGTGTGAAAGTGGGACTCTTCACCCACCAGCCTGTGCTAGCAAAGGTGGATTAAGGAAGGGTTGAGAACATGAGAGCCACACTCTTTCTCTGTGAGATGTGTCCAAACTGTCCCTTTTGCTGTGCCTGAACAGAGCATAAAGCAAGGGCTCTTCCATTCTGAGAAGTATCCATTTACAGCTGTCTTCCTGCTTTGTATTCCTTCAGCTACTCATACATAAGAGGACAGGTCAATTAATTCCACAGCTATCAGGTCCTAGCATTGTACAACAGGAGTTGACAAAGAGGTCCACTAAAATTCTCTCTGAGGCAGGATCCACAGAGCACTTATGTATGCACAACGCTGCTGAATTCGGTGCATAGGATCGTGCCGCCATTAGTGATCACAGAGTGCTGTAAGCAGTGTGAAATAAAAAGCTCCCAGAGCTCCTTATATCATACTCAGCTTAGAAGTCACTTCCACAGCCGTCACTGAATACAAGAAATGGTCTATGAGGCCATGTGCTGTCTTCAGTGAAACCCTTGCCAATCATAAGGATCGCAGCTAGGGACTCCTCAACTTTCAACTAGATGGCAAGAGGGAGGAAAAACCCCACCTGTCAATATTACAGCCGTGGCTGCGATCTTGATCAGCACCCAATAGGGGTGTGTCAAATACATCTGCCAGCTTCAAACTCAACGGGTGAATGTAAAGCTTTGACGCTTGGCACACAAACCGAAGGGGGGGCACATTAGTAGGCCTCCCTTTGCACGTGAAGTGAATGTATTTAACCTGGCTGGATCTGCCCATCCCCCACCTTGTGCCCCCCATGGCCACCACCACCTATACCTTGAAATGTGGCTGCCAGCATCTCCTTCTCCTAAGCCTCCACCATCACACACACCCCAGACATGCTGGCAGCTGGAGTAGCCGCCCGATTCAATAATCACAGGAAATCTCATGTGATTCCCTGGGAATCGCAGAGAATCTCAAATCATGCATGATCAAGTGGAACAAGCCCTAAAGCAAGTCAAGAACACTTAGCCTCTGCATCCATTAAGCCACGATCTTATTCTCTTTTGCTCAGCTCCCATTTTGCAAAATTACCCAGAACTTCCATTCCAAATAATTTTCTGTCGTACTCCTTGCTTTCCTTCCAGTATCTCAAAGCACACTCATGCTCTTACCATCCATACTCAGCCCTATGAGACAGGTTAACCTGAAAAAGTAACCGGCCAAGACCATCCAATGAGCTTCATGATGAAGAAAAGATCTGAACCTGGGCCTCTCCAACCTCCATTTTGGCTGCATCTCCAGCTCCACTCAATCCTCCTTGAAGATGCATCCAACTTAGCCCATTTTGACCACACACTCTCCCAAATGGGTATAAAACTGCTTCAGAGGAACTCCAGGGCAGGAGTCCAGTGATCAGGGCAGGAGAAGCAACTCAGAGGTCATTCCTCACTTGCTAAACTAAGTCCTCGCCATGTTTATGTTCAGGCCTACCACAGCTGCACAAAGTGGCTAAAGAGGCCCTCCACATGGACTGGAACAATAAAGCTGCTTGAGGCCACATGACCCCAAAGGCATTTTGACATAGTCATCTTGCAAACTGTGGATTTGTGCATATCAGCATGCCAGTTTCACAACTGGCATAAGAACTGCCCATACATAAATTCAGACTTTGACACACGCAGTGAAAACCTCCTTTCCCTCTTTTACACCCTTACACACGTAATATTTCATCAGCACTTACAACATCTATCAGTTGCGCGATGGACAATCCGAAGCGCACAATGACCACATCAGAAATGTTGGCAACGGGTCGCGACCACTTGTTGTATCCAGAAAAGAGTTTCTTCAGAAGACGCTCCTCTGCATGGGCGCGGGTTTCTACATGGCTGAAGGCTGTAGAGAAAACACAAAAGAAGATACTCATACCTCGTGTAACAATATGGCTTGGTCCCCACAAACAACAATGTGGTGCAAAACCATGTTAACTGGGGGTTAGGTGAACCATGGGGACCTGGCCTCCCAGTGTCAAGTAACCAGCATGATAGAAATTAAGTCAGTGGTACTCCAGAGGCTAACAGAGAGCAACACATCACTGGCACTGAAGACAGAATACAATGGTCAGGGATGTTCACAAAATACAATTTAGTGGTCTGGATCAAATCATACCCACTACCTTTGGTTCAGGTTTGACTCAAACCAGGATTTTTAATAACAGGGTAGTTCAGTTCACTTGCTATTCCTTTTGTGGATGCATACTCATTCTACCACTAAGTGGTTCTGTGGAAGGGATGCCTTGACAACTAACGTACCTCGGTGTTACTTCAGCGGCCAAATCACATTCATGCAATCCAGGAAACTTTGGACATTATCACAAAGCACATGGTACGTTATGCTGGGCTAGGCGGATCCCATTCCAATTAAAGAGGCTGAAAACAGATGTTCCCAGGTGCCAGGTGGGCCTTGTTAAGCCACAGCCACTTCCAGATAGCTGGGCTTCTTGAATCTGAGATACTAGACCATCCACTGTATGCCTTCAGTATACCAGCCTAGAATGCTGCATGGACCACCTACAAGTTGGCAAGGGTGGACTATGGCACTACATTTTGTGCCATAGCCCACTCCAATGCTTCTTCTGATGCTAATGCAGTGTTCCACAAGGAAGATTAGATCCACACTGCAGGTGAGATATCAGGCTAGTCTAACATAAGAAACGCGCCCACTGAATCAGACCAATGGTCCTTCTAGTCCAGCAGCCTACTCTCACAGTGCCCAAACAGCTGAACCAGGAAGTCCATTAGCAGGACATGAGAACATAACTTGTTCTGGTTGCAGTCTCCCATCAGCTGGGTCTTTTGGAGACATGCCACCTCATACTGCCATAGGCCCAAAAGCACTTGATAGCCCAGACCTCCATGAATTCATCTAACCTCTTTTTGGAACCACCCAAGCTGGCAACCAAGCCCAGATCTGCTGTATTCAGTACCATCATGCAGGATGGATGGATGGATGGATGGATGGATGGATGGATGGATGGATGGATGGATGGATGGATGGATGGATGGATGGATGGATGGATGGATGGGTGGGTGGGTGGGTGGGTGGGTGGGTGGGTGGGTGGATCCCACCCTATACCCGAAGGTCTCAGGGTGAAAACCAACAGATTGCCAAACACAGGAACACAAGAGAAGCCCTGCTGGATCAGGCCACAGCCCATCCAGTCCAGCATCCTGTTGCACACAGTGGCCCGCCAACTGCTCATGGGCATCCTAAGCAGAGACAAGGACAAACATATTCCTGCTCTAGAATCCCAGCAAATGGCCTTAGGAGCCCCTGTCCCCCCCCCAGCCTGAAAAATGCACCTAGGCATTTGTTCTAGTAGCCATTGATACATCTGTCGTCCATAAATTTGTCTAAACAATATCTCCTAAAAACCATAATGACTATAAAAACATTTAAAGCATAATTAAAACAGCATCATAAACATTAAAATAATAGTATCTGCAATGGGGGGGGGAGTATAACCACATTAGTCAAAGGCCAGGGCAAAAACGTGTGTCTTCAGCGCCTTCCTGAAAGTATACAGAGAAGGGGCCTGACACACTTTGAGGGGGAGGATATTCCACAACCTGGGGGCCATTACCGAAAAGGCTCTTTCCTGGGTGCCCACCCATTTCACTGCTGAGGGTGGTAGAACAACCAGAAGGGCCTCACCTCCAGATCTTAGGGCATGGACAGGTTGGTATGGGAGAATGCGTTCCTTCAGCTGTTTGGGGCACAAATCATTAGGGCTTTGTAAAACAGAGTTAACACCTTGAATTGGATATAGTATTCAGGATATAGGCCATTTCTGCATTTATTGGATCAAGGACCTCTGTAATCCATATTTTGGTCCTCCCATCCACAAGTAATGTGGATCAACTCCCAACTGGTCTGGCTCCATCTGCTCTACATGGAGCAAAACCTGGATTAAGAGGCCCTTAATCCAGATCTCTAGTGGACTTGATTAAATGGGTCCACTGGAGGATCCAAGGCCCTGTTCTGGAATATGGGTGCTTTTCACCAGTGCACCATAGTGTGCCACTGAAATCACCCCACCCCACCCCACCCCAAGGCCCCAAGGCTCCAACGTTAGGAAGCTGTGTGAGCATCACAGCATGCATTAGTTCCAATCAGTGCTATCAATGTAGGTGACCCTGATCCAGGTCACGCCTCCCTCCAAACCATATTCCAGATTCACTGATCCAAATTTCAAGCTGGTAAGTGGAGAAAGGGGCACAATCTGGAATAAGGCCCAGAGCAGAGAGAGCCAAAGTTTAACTATGCACTGTTTTTCTTTAAATAATAATAATCCTTTTTTTGACCTGGTTCATCCTGGATTTAGCTTCACTGATGAGCTCTGATACTAGTTTTCTAAGAAAGGGGGGGATTTCTTTTTATCCGCTTTGTTTACCCCATGCATCATTTTAACCCACTATGTAAAAGCAAAAGCCACACTATTTAAAAAATGTTATACATGGGAAGACCGTACCTACAAGGCAATTCTCCAAATGCTGCCGGAATATAACAGCTGTGCAACACCCTCAACCCATAACTCTTGGCTGGACATGTGAACAGGAGTTTATTTCAGTTGTTGGCTTTTAATTGCCTGATCTGTTCTTCCTCCAATCAGCTCAGGACCCACGTCCAGAGCTAAAGGCAGCATGTAAGTGGCGTCAATAAAAATAAGCAGCTCAGCGTGATGTTCAGACTTTATGAACTACGGAACAACCTTGTGAGGTTGATACCACTGGGGGACAGTGAATGACTTACTGTGGCACAAGAAAAGAAGCATACAGAGTAGAAAGATCAGCCAGTATTAAGGCGACGCATGAACATTCGAAACATTCGGAATTGGATCAAATTCGTTCAGGTTTGGACATTCGAATTCAAACTGAATGTCTATAAATTCAAATTTAAACATTCAAATGAATTTTGGATTTTTGAATCTACTTGTTTCAATTATTTGGACATCCGTACGGGTACGCACATGTATGCATCTTTCCCATCCATACACATTTGTACAGATCCATACAGGATGAAAACAGGATGCATATGGGATAGGTACGGGATACATAATGATGCATCCAGGCACATACCAATGTTGTCGACATTCATATGGGCAAATGCAAAATGCAAACGAATAGATTCAAAACTATTTGAATGGAATCGAATGAAAATACGTTCGGATTTTAAAGATTCTAATCGGTTCAAATTTGGGGGTGTTTGATTCAACTCAAATCCCAAAAATTGCATTCATGCACACCCCTAGCCAGTATCCATATGCACTTCTGCAGCAAATGAGTCAAGCCACACATGTTGCTCTTGCTGCATTAATTTCCTTTGCACTACTCTTTCTGCTGCCTGCCTCACTTTGGGCAAACTACAGGCCTCAAAGGGAATTCCCTGGTGCTTCCCCATGCTAGTGCCCAAAGAGAACCTGATGGCAGAGCAGGTCACTTTGGGAGTTGTGCCTTGGTGGGCATCACGGCTGAACAAGGGGGTGGAAATGTATCCTCCATTCTAGCTCAGCAGTAGAGTAAACTGCCAGGAAAGCAGAGGGTCACCAGTTCAATTCCTGACCTCTTTCCTCCAGAAAGAAGCAATGGCAAACCACTTTTGTATCTCTGCCATGAGAAATGCATGAAGGTGCCCATAGAGTCTGGAACTGGCTGTAGCTCAGTGGTAGAGGAAACTACCTAGAAAGCAAAGAGTTGTGAGTTCAATCCCCAGCTTCTCTCTGGAAGCAGGCAACGGCAAACCACCTCTACATCTCGACCAAGAAAACTGCAGAACAGGTGCCCATGTAATCAGGTGACCACAACCACAAAAACATAACCCAAGGAAAGACGGAGGAAAGGGGCAGGGAGAAGGTAAATGGCAGGAGGAGATTGGCACAGGGGGCGTTCCCATTAGTATTCAGATTTTAACAGGATTCTGCAGTGAGTCCTGTTAAAATCTGAACAGGGATTCCCCAGATTATTGGACATAAGAGTCCACAGAAATGGGGAATCCCATCAAAGTGTTGGGACGTTGGACCATTGAGCTGGATTCAGGCCAGAGCAAAGGGCTGCTGGAAACGCACACACAGAGTTGTAAATGAAGAGGAGTCTTTTGGATACCATGTATTTACAAGAGCATAAGGGCGAAAATGCATTTGAAACATATAATGAACGATATTATTGCATCCCAGAAATCACACATGAATCTAGAAACAGCACAGAGAAGCCTTAGGAACGAATGCATGCGAAGTCGGCAGATCCCAGAAACAAGATTCATCTGTCTGCCTCTATACGGTACAGAAGTATATTTTTTTTTATCGAAGGATGTCTTGTATCCATTCCATTCTAGACACCTCAGATCATTCAATGCAATTTTTAGCTCTACCCACATGCCTTTTTCATCAAACTGCCAGACTATAGTTTTCTCAATTTAATCTCCACTTTCTCTTTCTGGGGGGAAAAAAAGCTCCTACATTAAAACTATCCATTTCTTTTTCTGCAACAAAGTGTCTTTTCACACTGGGAAGACTGGGACAGCCAATACAGGGTGCATTTGCATACTATGGAGCCGTTTTCCATCGCAGAGTGGCTGAGAGAGCATACAACCATCCCAATCTATGGTGCTCCTAATCCCACACGTAGCCTTCACATTACTTCCATGTGAAGGCTGCCCAGGGGTGGGAAGAGGGGTATAGAAATGTCCAGGCTGCACAGTGATGTCTCTTGGAAAGGGAAGATGATTTTGTCTCTGATGCTGGGCAATAGCTCAGTTTTGCTGGCTTCTTCTGGTGGAAGGAAAACACAACTGGTAGCAAGCACCTGAGCAAACCTGTGCCCTGGTCAGATCCAGAGAACAGCAGCCCCAAATATTAGCAAAGAAAGGTAGACCCAAGAGTTGAAGTCAGTAGCAAAATATTGGGTCCTCTTTTTGAAGTTATCCAAGTAGCACACAGCTAACCAGCCAAACCTTATATTTGCTGCTCCCTCCTGAAAACTCACTCATTGGGCTAAATAAAAAATTCAGTGCAAGACTTAAAATGGGAGCACAGAAGTCGATCTAAAAAAGAAAGTGCACATTTGAACAAAATTATCCTCTGAGAGGAAGACTTGAACAAGCATTGAGTCAGCAATACTCGAAATCAAATCTGATCAAATTCAGTTGAGCATTTGATGGTTTCATTGACTCAGCAAGTTCAATTTTTTACACTTGTGTTACTGTAACCCGCCCTGAGATTCTAGGATACAGGGCAGAATAGAAAAACAAAAAAGTACATAAATTTGATTTTGGCTGTCACTGTCAGTGCAACAGGACACATGAGTTCAGAAGAAGAAAAAATAGCAAAGGCCTATTGCTAGGTTACCTTTGGTGTAATGCAACTGCAAAGTACCTCTTGCATATTTATTACCTCTGAAGTGGTCAAATATTGTTGGATATCCAGGTGAGCTTCCCAGAACATAGAAAGACAGGTCCTTTATTTTACACATGAGTAAACATCTTTAGGGAATGGCTGCAATTCAGTGGCTATAGTGGCCAGACAGAAAGCAGCATTTTAATAGTGGCCTGCCTGCCAATGGTCATTTGATATAAACCCCTCTTCTATGCAACAAGGATGGAGCTCTTGTGCCTTTAATAACTGCTTGCCTCATAAGCTCCATCTGATGAAATTCTCTCTTCTATGCAACTAGGGCAGAACTTTTGCACCTTTAGTAATTGCCTGCCTGGCAAGCTACATCTAACAAAATGCCTTCTTCTATACAACTGGGCGGGGAAGGGGGACTCTTGTACCTTTAATATCCACCTGCCTGGCAAGCTACATCAGATGAAATTTCCTCTTCTGTGCAACTAGGGTGGGGCTCTTTCACCTTTAATCTTGGAAGACATGGTTGCTATGTAAAGAAAAATCTGCACAAATGCATTTGTGAGGTCATCAGGTATCAAAGTCAACCAAAGGACATGTCTTCTCTTTAAACATTTTTAGGAATTTGTGGGATCTAAAACCCAGCTGTCCTGTTTTTTGCTGAATAATCTTCAGGAAGACCCTGTCTCTTGTTTGTAAGCCATGACTAACCACTGGCTAATTCTGCCTCCCAGAAGTGTTAGGTGGAGCACCAGTTCTGTTGCTGTTTTGATATATATTTACCTAAGAGGAGCCCTGCTGGATCAGGCCACAGCCCGTCTAGTCCAGCATCACACCACACACAATGGCCCACCGATTGCCCATGGGCATCTCAAGCAGAGACAAGAGCAAACCTTCTCCTGCTCTCGAATCCCAGCAAATGCCCTTAGAAGCATCCTGCTTGTCCCTACCGGCTGAAAGATGTACATACAAGTGAATATTCTACAAGTCGAATCAAGCCCTTGTAAGTCATACAGCAAATACTGAAATTCAGGAGATGGATCCACCCATTTAGAATAGTGAAGATGCTATTTGGAGGACCAAATTGTTTTGTTTCCTTTTCTCTCAGATATTTATATCCTAAATATGCCTTCACCCTAAGGCAGCTTTAGTAAAAACATCATATAAACATACATACAGATAAAATATTCTTAAAGTTCAGAGGGAGCAAGACAACAAAGACCTGGGTAAACCTGGTTTTAACCAGGTTTTGCTTGATGCTGCCTGGCAGGCTGTTCTAGAGCCTTGGGGCCACCACAGAAAAGATCGTCTCATGCACCACTGTCTTCTGTATGTCTGGGTGCCATGGAACTACAAGATCTTAATGGCCATCTTCCTCATCTAGAGATCCTCCCTAGGGATTTATAGGCAAAACACAGAAAGAATCCACCCATCAGATGGGAAATTAAAATAAAAGGTGCAGCCCTACTTTTTAGTATTGTCATGAAAAGTTTGAAGCTGCTAAAGAACCATTAAGGGAACTTCTTAAAGTCCATGAAGATTATATTTTAGTGGAGGAAATGCCCACTTCAGCCCCCTTCCTTAGATAAAAGCATTTGGCCTTCGCAACTGATAGGCCAAAGGTGGGCAGGTGGGAGAAAGAAGGGGGGAAGCAAATTTATACATCTTGCATAGTTATTAAGCAGTCACCATCTACACTGGGAAGAAGAGGAGAAGAGAAGAGAAGAGGAAGAAGAGCTGGCTTTTCTACCCTGCTTTTCTCACCCATTTAAGGGGACTCAAAGTGGCTAACAAAGCTTTTCTATTCTTCTCCCCACAACAGAACCCCCTGTGAGGTCGGTGGGGCTGTGAGAGCTCAGAAGGGAGCTGTGACTAGCCCAAGGTCACCCAGCTGGCTTCATGGGGGAGGGCGGAATTGAACCCAGTCTTCCCAGATAAGAGTCGGGCTCCCTAACCACTAGACCAGACTGGCTCACATTCAATGATCTCATTAAAAGCAATGAGATTGTTCTAGTGTAAGCAGACTAAGAATTACAGCGACAGTTTCCAAAAGGGCTCTGAATTGCTCCATCCAGCAGTAAAGCCGTCTCTCCTACGGTGTCTCCTGGAATTTATTATCTTTTCTTTGGGGTGGGGAAGAAAGACAGAGAGAGAGAGGGGAGAGGGAAACCAGGTGTTAGCAGAACAATAACTAAAGTAAAGCTGGAGCTGTGTTTTCAGGAAGCATTAAAACACTGTTAATGAGGAAACAGAGAGGGGAAAGGCAAGGGAAGAAGTGTCTAAAAACAGATTCTTTGAAATTATTGCTCACCACCAGGTACAAAGGATATATGTTGCTAGGGTATGGATTTATTCACTGATTTAATTCAATTTCCCTGGAGTCTTCCCTTTTAGGGTCAATGCGTCCTATACAGAAAGCATCTTTTATGGTTATTATTATGGTGAAAAATAATCCTCGACAACAGCCCTTCTAGGAGGCACATATCATTTCCCTTCTCTTTTAGATCTAGGTGGAAACTGAGGCTAATAAAATGTTTGGGGGGGGGGGTTGGTCTTTGTAGTCTCAAAGGATCTATAGCTAAAGCAAGATGTCTCGGTTAATGCTTCAAGTTTCTTGATCTCTGTTGTTACTGAGACCAAAAGCTTTGGAGGCCTTTAAACCACCCAAAAGCGAGGTACAAAAGCCCCATTCATAGATGGTGGCTTCATCCTGGTCTCATAAGATACTGTATTTTCTGGCATATAAGACTACTTTTTAACCCAGGAAAATCTTCTCAAAAGTCTGGAGTCGTCTTATACGCCAGGTGTTGTCTTCTTATACGACGAGTATATCCCAAACTCTATATTTTAACTGGAAAGCTGGGGTCGTCTTATACGCCCAGTCGTCTTATACGCCGGAAAATACGGTACTTTGGACTTTCTGAGGCTAACAAAAGAGACGGATCAGGGAGCTGCCGTTATTTTGCAGCAAGACACATGAGCGTGCATGCTCTGAACATCTTTCCCCAATAATCCAGCACAGGCCAAAGGCAGGCAGAAGGAAAGGGAGAAGGGAAACTGCAGAATGGACCATGTACGAAGATGGATGAAGAAGGACCAGCATATTGCATCAGAGGACAATTTCCACCCCATGCTCCAGGTTACCTCTGTGAAATAATAGACAGGAGCACGAACAACAGAAGCAGAACAGAAGTTTCTCTACAAAAAGATTGGTCCATACCTTCCCTTGTAGGTTAATTGAAATGCCAGGAAGCCAGAGTTTCTGAATTTGAATGTGGGGAGGGGGGAGAGAGAGGCCGGCTGCTCTATTTTTCTTTGCTAAATAATATATGTGGAATAAACCTCAAGAGAACGTAAAGACTCATGTAATGCATGATGGGCTGAACAGCAGGAGGCAAGGGAAAGGGCTCTAAATGCTTTGCCTAGATGCAAAAGGTTCTCCCATTAAAAGGTTGAAGGGGTTTGGGGAGGGATTTTGCACTGGAGGCAGCAACCGAAATTGGAGAGCCATCAGGGAGGGGGCAGATAAAGCTAGATACCCTTGAGTAAGCTGTACGCCCCAGCAGGATGAGCCGAACTCCCAGACTAATCTTCTCACCACCATCAATCTACATGATCTGGAACCCTGGTTCAGGTCTTCCTTCAGCCATGCAGTTCACAGAATGACCTTGCTGCACTCAATGGGCTTCGCCCTGCTCTACCTCGCAGCGTTGTTGTGAAAATAACATGGGGACACTTTGCCTGCACTAAAATAGATTGCAGGAGGACCTTCGGTGCTGGCAAGACAGATCAATGGAAAGGACTTGCACTTGGAGAACAATTTGTGAAATGGGTTCAAGCTGAAACTTCTTCCTTTTACTGTGAATATTACGGGATGACCTTGGCTCTCATTCTTACATTTCAGGAAGCCTACCTCGAAAAAGAAGAGTTGGTTTGGTACTCCAGTTTTCTCACCCGTATAAGGACTCAAAGCAGCTGACAAACCTTCTGTTCTTCTCCCCACAACAGAC
>MTQE01002217.1:7528116-7538807 GCA_014337955.1 Aspidoscelis marmoratus
GCCGATGGAACAGGAAAATTATTTCTCCTTTTACTAGCGAGAGGCTTGAGGGTCAAGGTGGGGGCTGGAAGGGAAGCTGGGGGGAAAGTGCAGCCAGGAGATTACTACAACAAAAGTCACAAATATCCTTCACCCACAGACTGTCAGAATCTTTGTGGAATGTAACTGTATTTTACTGCTCACAGCATATGCTTGATGAAACATTAGGGTGATATTTGAACATCTGGTATATGTTGGCTCGATGTCATTCTAGTTTTCTTGTTTTATGATGTTTTAATTCACCACTGAGACAAAAAATTAATGGAAGGAGGATTAAAACACTAGGCTTGGCTAAACTACAATTACTGAAAACTAAAATTCTTGCTTTTCAGTGACTCTGGTTTTACAGAAGTCAAATGATGCACAGCTATAGATATAAAGACTCAGCTCGGTCTTCTCTAACAAAATATGAGATTTTTATTATCGTTCCACTTCTCCAAATATGAAGGGAACAGAACAAATCCATTTCCTTTTCTTTTATGAGTCATTATTTATTGAAACGTTTTCTAACAATCAGTTTGTAATGACAAAAAAACAGAAAAGAAAAGGTCTTGCCAGAAGCATAAAACACTAGATTATAACATCTGAAGTGAAAAAAATTAATTTTTCAGCTTGTGAATAATGACCAGATATCTTGCATAAGAATGGGAGGCATCAATTCTCCAAGACATAATTTATAGAAAGCCAACAGACTATCAGTGCATTTCAGTTTTTCATCAAGCCTACAGCCCTTCCACAAATCACCTTATTGTGCTTTTGAAAATAATTGTCCAAGTCAGTAATGATCAAAATAATTATTGGGGCTGCCTCAGTTTGTGGCTGGTGCAACACAGATCATATAGAAGAAGAAGAGTAGGCTTTTCTACCCTGCTTTTCTCATCCATTTAAGGGGACTCAAAGCAGCTGACAAAGCTTCTATTCTTCCCCCCACAACAGAACACCCTGCAAGGTGGGTGGAGCTGTGAGAGCTCAGAAGGGAGCTGTGACTAGCCCAAGGTCACCCAGCTGGCTTTGTGGAGGAGGGGGCAATCAAACCCGATATTCTCAGATAAGAGTCCGGCTCCCTAACCGCTAGACCAAACTGGTTCAACCAGGGGCAAATTTGCACTTCTCTTTCCATCTGGGAGACAAGAAAGGTGAACTTGTCCACACGTGTACTAGCATTCTCACTCACAAATGCTAGCACACATCATCCCCTCCCCGGTTCAGGTGCTGCCATCTTGTGTCCTGATGCGCATGTGCATGCACTGTCAATGGAACAATGATGATGTGCCACGAACACGTGTTTGCACATCAGGCCACGTAACAGTCAGCGTGTTTGCACGGGATGTGGTGATCCTCCAGTGCCCAGGAGCCTGGAAAGGTTAAAGTAAGTTTACGCGTGGAGCACTTCAAGTTCCCAAAGCAATGAAAAGAAGTTTGAAAATTATTTTTCCAAAATTAATTGATGTATTAGTTAAAAAAAAAAACAACCCCTAAGAGAACTTATTTAATTAAAAGGTCTGGTAACAGAAAGGTAAAGGAAAAAAAATTAATCAAATACCAAGCAACTGGCAATCGAAGTTCCTGGCAAACTTCAAAGGGAAAGCTGTTCCACAGGTTGGGGGTCACTTTTGAACTTCTGCTCTGCAGATGAATGAAACTAAAGCCCAGCAGCAAAAGTAACTTTCTGATCACAAATACAAAGCAATAATGAACCAATGTCACATTCTCTTAAAATATTAAATATTTATGGTCAGCCCACAAAGCACAGTACGCGTGCCTCCAGATGCAGGCTAAAACCTGTGATTCTTGCAGAAGGATATTATTTTGCGTGAGATAAAATTAGATTACATTAAATTGCATTAGACTGAAGAATATTTGCAGTGGCTTCGATTCCCACTACATTTGAGGTGGCCAGTTTGGTCTAGTGGTTGTGAGCCAGTTTGGTCTAGTGGTTAGGGAGCCGGACTCTTATCTGGGAATTCTGCTCTCCCCCATGAAGCCAGCTGGATGACCTTCGACTAGTCACAGCTCTCTTCTGAGCTCTCACAGCCCCACCTATCTCACAGGGTGTCTGTTGTGGGGAGAAGAGCAGAAAAGCTTTGTCAGCCACTTCGAGTCCCCTGAAATGAGTGAGAAAAGCAGGGTAGAAAAGCCAGCTCTTCTTCTTCCTCTTCTTCTATTTCTACGAATGTGGATTTTGTGCACATTTGCTTCTCCGTTAATCAAAAACTGGAACGCCTGACTATTGCTTCAGCATAGGGAAGTGCCAAAGTGCAGTTTAACGAAGCATGACCTGGGACCCAGGACAGTCAGGTTTCCTTACCCAACTGTCTCAACTCTCTTCACATTACTCCCAAGGGCCCGGTCAGACGAGTCTGAAACAGGATCACCTATTCATGAGTTCGAATTCAGATCGTGCCAGTGCTGGTCAGACTTGGATAGATATCGGCCGTCCTGAGGCTGTTCCGCCCCTTGGGACGCATTGGTGACACATTTCTGCAGAGGCTGGCCTGAGGTTCCTCCATGGAGTTCTTCTCTCTCTCTCCACCCTTTTGCTGTATCACATCTATCTCACTTTTTATCGGATGCCGTTCAGGTTACTCAGGGGAGACAAGAGTTTGCAGTTCTTTTTAAAGCCTGCTCCCCTACCTCCGCACCCCCTTCCATTTTTATGTGCTTTGCTTCTCCTTGCAATTAATTTTTTATATATATAATAAAAATAAATTTGTGTAAAAACGCTAGAGAGAGGAATTGTACACATAAACTGAGGAGAGGGGGAGGTGCCTCACAAACTCTGCATGTGCCAATTGGCTGAAGGGGAGGTGCTTCACAAATTCCATGCATGCTGATTGGCCGAAAGGAAACACTGGGTGCCACCCACCACAGCACAGTTCTGCCTCCTTTAGGCTGTCCCCCCATTCACAGGTGAGGAAGTGGAAGATGGACTGGAATTCCAGTCCTTATCAGTCCTGTAAAAACAGGACTACATTTTAGGACGGTCTAAAGGGTGCATGCTGGATTGGAATATGGCTTAGATAAATTTAATGTGAGTTACACATCTTGAGGGCCAACCAAGGTTGACCTAAAACTTGCATGTGACCATGGTCAAGGAGTCCTAGCAGTATGGGGGACTTACCCAACACATGGTTGCTGCTCTTCTATCCCCTCCATGGCCATCCCATGAGATCCTGAATCTCTTCCCTGAGGTCCATTGCAAACTGTACCAGGGATCCTGACCCTTTCCTCATTTGCATCACACCTTCGGACCTCCAACTGCAACAGCCCCATGCCGTGCTTTTGCCAGCTCCCCGCAGTGCCTTGCTCTCCTTATGTGAACTAGCTGAGAAAATCTGTTTTGCATATGGGGCCAAGAGCAACCACAAGGCACAAAGCTCCCGCACGTTACGCTGTGCAAAGCTCAACAGCGGCATGATTCAGGGAGACATCTTGCTCCGTGTGCACACAGTTTGAATTTCCTCCTTAGCTGCATTACAAAATCACAGTGAAGAAACATCCCCAGTCAATGAGGCAGCAGAAGAGGATAGCTTTTGCTTTTATGACCATTTAGCATCCTTCCTGTTAGCAAGCAAGCGATTATCCCTGCTGCCCTATCAGAACTGCTGAGGTGCAACAAATACCACTGTACATCCTGTCCTTTTAACAAAGTTTTAAAAAACAGAGGGGATTCTTTCCAACCAGGGATGATTAAATCTGTCAATCACCCACTCCTGCACTTCCATTTAGTTAAATAGCTCGGGGAAGTAGAAAGAAGAGGAGGAGGAGGGGAGGAAGAGGAAGGGAGGGAGGTGGGACAAGAAGGAGGGGAGGGAGGAGGGGAGGGGAAGAGGGGAGGGGAAAAGGAGAAGGTTGCAACTTTCTCCATTTTTTATTTCTCTCTCCATTTCTCTTCTTTCAGTTTGCTTCAAACTGCATATACGTTTCATCTCTCCTTCCTTCCTTCCTTCCTTCCTTCCTTCCTTCCTTCCTTCCTTCCTTCCTTCCTTCCTTCCTTCCTTCCTTCCTTCCTTCCTTCCTTTTTGCATTTTCTGCAAACAATATTGCATTTTTTTCATTCCCATAAATGTTTTCCTTGCTCTGCTTTCTTCTTTGGATTGGAGAGTTGTATGGTGGAATTTTGTGACCTGTATACTTAGAAATAAGGCTGAACATTGTGGTGCGTTTATCAGTTTGGGAAGATCACATTCCCTTAGGCTGTATTCTCACTTGATTGTTTAAATCTGGGTTGGGTTTTTAAAATCCAGATTCAGGACTGAGTGTGCAATCAAGCTGTCCCCATTTCCTTGATGATAACATGGGCTGAACCCGAATACTGTTGTTCCCCCTCACCGCCCAGACCCCTGGCATGGAGAAAC
Source organism: Aspidoscelis marmoratus (assembly GCA_014337955.1). Lineage (NCBI taxonomy): Eukaryota > Metazoa > Chordata > Lepidosauria > Squamata > Teiidae > Aspidoscelis > Aspidoscelis marmoratus. Next base: position 7,532,514 of record MTQE01002217.1, read on the forward strand.
AGGACCTTTTAATCTCCGCCCCTCTCACTCTCCTTTTCAGATCTTCCCCATTCACAGCACCAGGGAGGCGGCAGCTTTAGCATACAAACAAGAGAGCAAAGAGACAAGCGATGAAATCAGAGGCAAAGAGGGGGTTCCCTTCCATCTCTCCTTTTAAGCAGCTGCTCAACTGCTCAGCCCCCCCCCTCTCTCTCCCTCTCCTCCTTCTTACTGCTGTATTATCAGGTGCTGGCTAGCTGGAGGCAAAGAGGGGATTAATGGAAGTGATTTCCCTCTGATTGTTAGCAGCTACAAATGTACCTCTCATAGTTACAGTGGCATTCAGGGGAAATCCAAGCCTTTTTAAAATCTCCAGCTAGCTAGCAGAGCAAAGAGAGGGCGGGAACGTTCCCAGATGTAAAATCCCACCAATCCTCATCAGGCATTGGCCAGAAGCATATGGTGGGGCGGTCCAAAAGGCTTATCTCCACCTGGGATAGTCAGGTAATGTTCCCAAAGTGGAGGGGGGAGCAGACTGGGCTCCTAAACAGGACGAGAACAGTTTTTGTGAGGACTTTCTTTCTGCAGATTTTTGCAGGACAGTCCTCATAAAATCCAGGAATAGAAAAAATGAATAAATGGGATCTTCCTATCCCGAAAATGCATTCGATTCAGATTTAAACTTGTATGGGGACACAGCCTTAAAGTCTTAAGGTTGCAGATGGCAGGACCCTATTCCAGGATATAATCCAGAATAAGGCCCAGTGCAGAAAGCGCTTGAGAGAATGCATTTGGCTTAGACAGATAAATATGTAATATTCACATGTTGGTTATGTGGCGAGTCCAAAGATAAAAACTAAAGGAGAAAATCCATGTTTTCCATGATCCCCTGTGTCCAGAGGCTGTGTCCAGGCTTTGAAGAAGGTACAGATTTTGAAGGCCAGGAGCAATGGTTCCCAGCCTTTGCTGTTGACAGGCATGGAAGGGGTCTCAGTGACTATTGACTTTTTGAGAATTTCCATCTTCATATTGCTAGTTCCACTGTGATGCAAGTGTTAACTTAATGGAGCTCAGTGCTGGAAAAACTGTGAATCACGCAACGGAAGAGTCAGGCAAAGCTCCCTTCAGTACTGGCCTCAAACTAGCTTGCTCTCCTGGGTAACTCTGCCAATGCACCAAATATTACCTGCTTGGTGCAGCAAACCCACTGGAGGGAAGAGCACTAATGATGAAATATTAGACAGATCTGCTAGCTGGATAAATATTTGTTCCAGGGCAAGGCACAATTGCTCACTGCTCCATCTACTTGGGGCCAGGGGTCATTTCTAAGCAGAACTGCTGGTAATGGTTTTTCTCACGTTAACCCACCGCAGTGCAGAGATCCTGATAGCCTCTATTATACCTCAAAAGCAATTACAGCAAATAAAATATGGTCAATTTATGAGATTCAATAGGAAAACAAAGGCACCCATAAGGTAATTTTTGAAACTTCGGTTTTCCCCCCATGTTGAGCTTATTTTCATCATGTTCTTTTCTGTCCCTCTCTCCCCAGATTGTTGGCTTGCGCCATTCCCTTGCACCCTTAGACACTGAACTCTGGTGTGAAATTGCCTTCAGAAGAAATCAGAGGATTTAAGCCTGAAGATTTCATTAAATTCCTGCATTTCAGGCTAAGAAGTGAAATAAATGTGCTCTGTAGTCATTCTCCTTACCTAAGGGTTACCCAGGTTGTGATCAGACAGGGGTTTTTCAAATGATTGTCTTAGAAAACACACCCCTTCTGAAGATGAAAACTAAAACAGGCATTCAAAATCCTGCCTCATTCCATCACTTCAAAGGCTGACAACACTTCACTGGCAACAAATTCTCACTACCAATTGGCAGCCACCAGCTTAATTTTCTGGGGCTCCGACTGGTTGGTGGCTGGCAATATTTGTTCCCCCTAAGGGTGTGCATGAATGCAAATTTTGGCATTTGTTTCTATTCGAATATCTGAAGATTTGGATCAATTTGAATGTTTAAAATACAAATGTGTTCATGTTCAATTCGATTTGAATACATTCATATCTATTGGTATGGATGTTTGAAATGTATGTTTTCAACTTAAGTTGATATCAGAGGCGTTTTCGCACACGGGGTTTTGGAACGCGTGCAAGACAGCCTCGAACGCGGCATACGCATTGCCGCAGCGGGGCTTGCGCTCCGACGTGTCCGGAGCTGTCTTGCACGCGTTCGAGATGTAGAGCACTTTAAAGTGCTCTACATCCGTTCCGGCGCGGACGAAGCGCCCGTAGCCGTTCGGGGAGAGAAGCATTCGCTCATGTTTCTCTCTCCCTGACAGCCGCGGGCTCCCCTCCCCCGCCGGCGCTGGCTGACAATCAGCTGATTGCCTGCTTTGCCGGCTGCGGGAGCCTCGGCAGCCGTCTCCCCGCCCCTTGCCGGCGTTTGCCGGCTAAGGCACTTCAGAATGCTTTGAGCATTCGCACTTCAGAATGCTTTGAGCATTCGTGTCCTGAAGTGCCTTAGGCTTCCCATCCTACACCCGTTCCAAATGGAATGAGTGTAATGCGAAAATGCCTCAGATTCGGTGTTTATTGACGTTAACTAAATTCTTTTGCTTCTGTTAGGCATGGCCTAATTCTACACATTTGTTCAAGTTTGCAAAGGAAGCAAGTAAAGGAAAAGCTTACTGTGATATCACGCTTTCTGTAATATCACAAAAAAGTTTAATACATCAAATTAAGGGTTAGGGATAAATTATTTTTACGGCAGATTGGCAAATGTGCAATCGCCAACAGTTCTGGTAGTAAACAAGGGCCTTGCCAATGTTGCTAAACTACAACTCCCCAAATTCGTAATTACTATCCAAAATGGTATCTATGTCTATGAGTCATAGTTGGAACAAATAAAAGACTAGGCAACCTTATTTCGCTTTCCCTAAACCGAGATAACAGAACCGGATGCAAACGCGAATTTGCCTTTTCCCATTACTTTCAGCTTAATTGCGTTCAATCTGGATTCTGAGGACGTACGTGACTCAAGGCGGGACTCCAGTGGCTACCTTTTAAAAGCCGCTTTTGGGGGCTGCCCTGTCCTCTTCCTCCTAGCGTGAACGTACCATCCATAACAGACCCCTTCACGGAGCCTAGCTGGGTGGCTGCCTTGCCTGGATGGAGGAAAAACGGCACCAGGCAGGCAGCAATTCTTTCCCCTCCTCTCCCGATTGCTCAGGGCGCACAGCAGCGGTGGCAAGTCAAGCCCTTTTCTAAACATTCATACATCTCTCCAAACGGCAGTTGCTTTTCTTTTCCCTTTTTAGAAGGTCAACACTTTCAATAGCAAGATGGTTATCAGGTGTGAATTGCTTGTTTGCTACAGTGGATTGCTTGGATTGCTGTTCGGGCTGCTGCTGCTTTTACAGCTTGCTTTGGAAGCAAGCTATTGGGGGAGGGAAACTCTCATAACACGGAAGGGTTCCCACAGTAAAAAATGTAAAACGTTTCAAGCGCACGAACCGGAGTGAGACCTGTTGAAATGAGGATTAACATTTACAACCCTTTGGGGCGATTTAACACGCGGAAATCGTGTTAAGCCAAACTGCCGTCTGGACTCTGAGGATTCAAAACATTTTGAATCCGAGATAAGGTTGCCGTGAAGACACGGCCTAAGCCATCCTGTTCTGTTTAAGCATGGTCTAGCCTAGGCTTCTGCCATCCAGTCCATCTGGTGTGGAATAGCAGAGACACTTTCCCCCCTCCTAGGCCATGGTCACACACATTTTAGGTCAACCTGAGACGGCCCCAAGGCCCTGTACCTCACATTAATTTAATCTATGCCATATTCTAAGGTGGCCTACACCTGTTAGACCATCCTAAAATGTAGTCCTGTTTTTGCAGGACTGACATGGACTCCGACTGGCCTGGAATTCTAGTCCATCCACTTCCTCACCTATGAATGGGGGGACAGCCTAAAGGAGGCAGAACTTTGCTGTGGTGGGTGGTGCCCAGTATTTCCTTTCAGCCAATCAGCATGCAAGAAGTTTGTGAGGGACCTCCCCTTTGGCCAATCAGCACATGCAAAGTTTATGAGGCACCTCCCCCTCGCCTCAGTTTATATGTATGATTTCTCTCTCTAGCATTTTTACACAAATTTATTTTTATTATGTATAAAAAATAATAATTGCAAGAAGCAAAGCACATAAGAAAGGAAGGGAGGCATGGAGGAGGGGGAGCAGGCTTTAAAAAGAACTGCAAATATATACCCTCACCTCCCTTGAGTGACATGAACAGCACCCAATAGGAAACAAGATAGATGTGTGATGTAGCAAAGGGGTTGGAGAGAGGAGAACTCCATGGAGGAACCCCAGGCCAATCTCTGCAGAATTGTGTGACCAAGATGGCCCAAGGCGGGGACGGCCTCAGGACGGCCAATATTAATCCACGTCTGACCAGCACTGGTACGATCTTAATTCAAACTCATTTATAGGCTGACCTGTTTCTGCTCTGTCCGCACAGGATGAAGCATAAACCCAACTTGGGTGGTCAAAATGCTATCCAGATCTGGTATGCTCGGCAGTGGTACACCAGACCATGGAGGCATGCAGACAGCATATCCTTGTGGCCTGGTATACCACAGGGCCTACATTCTGGCAGCGCATCAAGGTGCACTTCTGAAATGGGCCTTCCGGGAGATCCAAAGGCCAGAAATGCATCTGGCATTTGACGACGACTCCTGTGAGACAGTTTGGTCTTGTGGTTAGAGTGCCGGACTCTTATCTGATAGTCTCCTGGTTCACTTCTGCACTCCTCCATGAAACCGGGTGGGTGGCCTTGGGCTAGTCACAGCTCTCTTTCTGAGCTCTCACAGCCCCGCCTACCCCACAGGATGTCTGTTGTGGGGAGAAGCACAGAAGGTTTGTCAGCCACTTTGAGTCCCTTTAAGGGTGAGAAAAGTGAGGTGTAAAAGCAAACTTCTCCTCCTCCTCTTCTCTTCTCCTTCTCCTTCTCTGGGTCTTCCTCAGAGCACTTACCACTGAAGAATGCAGCTCATTCTAACTAGGGCTGTGTTGTGCAGTTGCCAAATTCTGATTTTATCTATATTGATGTCTTTACAAAGATTCCCTGAGTTTCTTTGGTGTTGCTTCTAATGCTCTGACAACTGCTAGAACCATTGTTATTTTTTTCTCCGAGAAGCTCTAGATGATCTGTGGTCCTGAGACTTCATTATTTTACTCTGACTCTTTCCCATCAATTCTATGGTCTCCTGGGGCAACCGTATCTGTTAAGGCAACTGCTTTCTTCACAATCACAATGACATTTGGTATTGTAATTGTTGCCATATAACCAGCATTCTTTTTATTTATCTTTTCTAAATATTCCTTAGCAAATCATAAGTGCATTTTATATGTCAGTGTGTCTTACACTTTGCCAAATATGCTATATTATGATCCAACTATTTACCTCTCTGAATTTTAAAATCCCATCATTTTTTGACCTCAGTTTTTTTGAATATCATTATTATCAGTTGTAAGGATGTCCAAGAATATTCAAAATATTCATTATTTGACTGAATTTGGCCAAATCTGGACATTCGAATTTGAATCGAATGTCCAGACATTCTCTTTTTTTTTAATATTCAAACAATACGAATATTTCAAATCATTTGTTCAAATAATTCGGACAGTCATATGTGTATGGAAATGCATACATTACATACGTATCCATTCGCATCTTATTCGCATCTGTACGCATCCATACGCATCCGTACAGGATGAAAACGAGATGCGTACGGGATAAAAACCAGATGCGTACAGGATAAAAACGAGAGGCGTGTGGGATAAAAACGAGATGCATACAGGATAAAAATGAGATGGGTACAGGATATAAATGAAATGCATACAGGATAAAAACGAGATGCGTACAGGATATAAACGCGATGCATACGGGATAAAAACGAGATGCTTACGGGATAAAAACGAGATGCGTATGGGATAAAAACGAGATGCGTGCGGGATAAAAACGAGATGTGTGCAGGATAAAAACGAGATGCGTGCAGGATAAAAACGAGATGCATACAGAATAAAAACGAGATGTGTGCGGGATAAAAACGAGATGCGTACGGATGCGTACAGATGCATACAAATGTTGTCGACATTCATATCATCAAATTCGTATTGAATATTCATACCAATAGATACGAATGTATTCAAATCAGTTTGAATTTTAATACATTCATTTTTTCTGTATTTGTACGAATTCAGACATTAGAATATTCAATTTGAATCAAATCAAATGTCAAAAATTGCATTTGTGCACA
>MTQE01002217.1:7538859-7555399 GCA_014337955.1 Aspidoscelis marmoratus
TCAATTTGAATCAAATCAAATGTCAAAAATTGCATTTGTGCACACCCCTAATCAGTTGCCTTTATGAAATCCCAAACACAGTATGCAACAGAAATGAGAAACCCGTTACTGGGCACAATGAAGTCCTTGCTGATTCCTGATTTGTGTGGGCACTATCATGGACTCCTTTATGCAGTTTTCTTGGCAGAGACACAGAAGAGACTTCCCATTGCCTCCATCTGGGGAAAGGTCAGGGAGCGATCCAGCAAACCTCTGCTTTCCACTTTATCCAATAAAGTGCATTGCAACCACCTAAAACTCATTAGCCGTGTAAGGAATATAAAAACCTACCACTCGTGTGCAGGAGAATGGCCAGCGGGTGCTGTATTTATTAGATCAGAGCTGTATAAAGAACGGTTTTTATCTGGTGCCTAATCATGCAAGGCTGCAAAACACATGAACAATTTGCTCTATTGCTGTTCCAGCTGACACTGACAGGCACCCGGGCTCATACTAGGAAAGTATGCTTAGCCACCTGTGAATTCCAGCCCATTTCAGTATGAGGAACACAAAGTGTGCTGATTGACTGTTATCCCAACAAATAACTATAGTCACTTTCTGCAAAAGTAAGGAAGCAGACAGACTGAGAAGTTTAAGCAAAAACACTGTAGAACGCTACAGCCCAAATGCATCTAAGACAGTTTCCCATCCACAAACACATCCTTTACCTGCCTACATGTGGATGGGAAACTGTCTTAGACACGTTCGGGCCGAACGGTCATCCCAGGTCTCATAAGTCCCACCCCCGGCCTCCCACATTGGAGCTAGGGGCGGGAAGGCCTGTCGGGTCCCTTCCCTGGGGTCCCGCATGCTCCATGGGCCCACAATGGGCCCCTGCAGCTGGCAGGACCCCCCCCCAAACACCCACCCACCCCAGGGCCGCACCTGCATGCACGTTCCTTGCCTGGTGGTCACCCAGTCGCTACTGGCATGACTGGGCTGGTTCTGCTTTGCGCTTCCGCATGGCATGGTCCCTGATTGTCCAGGCCCTTGTGCCTGCGCAGATGGCCAGTTGAAGCCAGGTGGGTGCCTGGCCACTCAGGGACCACACTGCACACAGGCGCAACGCAAAGCTGGCCCAACTGTGCCAGTAGCGACCAGTCAACCACCAGCTAAGGAGCGTAAGCATGGGCGTGGCCCCGGGGTGGGGGTCCCACTGATCCCAGGAGCCTGATCTGGGCCCTTGGAGCATGTGGGACCCCAGGGAAGGGAGGCACCAGGGCTGTCCATGCCTGGCTCCACAGGAGCCAATGGGAGCAACCTGGGGGAGGGGCCCAGCAGTCACGGAGGGAGAGCAGCTGGGAACACTTGGGATGGGCACGAATGGGTGGAGAGCACTATTTTGTGCTTTGAAACCCAAACGTGTCTACAACACTCTGGGATGGTTGGGGCAGTTTGGAACGGATCTGGCTGCCCCAGAAGAGCGAATGGCCCATCCCAGAGTGTCATAGGGTGTTTTTCCACTGTCACTAGAAGTACCCATTAAGTACCCATTAATGGGTACAATAATGCCATTATGTACCCATTAATGGGTACAGTAATGCCATTATGTACCCATTAATGGGTACTTAATGGGTACTTCTAGTGACAGTGGGAAAACACCCATAGACCCGTCCCAAAATCCCTCATGTGAAAAGGCCTACGGAGGGAGTACAATAGCATAACTTTTATTGCAGACCTAGAAGAAAGCAAGGATTGACAGCAGGGGTGGAAGAGAGGCCCAAGCCCAGATTCATGCTCAACTTAGTGGAATGGGAAGTCAAAACAATCCAAGATATGCTCCTTGGGGCTATTCACATTCTGAGCACTGGAACACTCCAGTTCTTGTCCTGCAGCATCAGCAATGTGGACGGTCCATCCCCTTGTGATATGTTACATCCCGTGGCGCGTTCCTTGTGATATGTCGTCCTACCATTGCAAGTCCCACCCATTTCTATCTATCATGCCACCTGTCCTTTCTGACTCCTTGGATGCCAAGGTGCGGCCCCTGCCAGCCAAAACGAGTGAGGCGTGCCTCAGGGGGCAGCCTTAGATACAGGTTATATCCCCTCAGATGTCAAGGCCTTGGACTCAGACACTGAGCCACAGCCAGAACCGAGTTCTCTCCGGAGAGAAAGACAGCTATGGTGCTTAGCCCACCTCCATGCCAAAGAACTCTGCTGAAGGGGGACAGGAAGTCCAAGTCCTTCATAGGAAGTTGCACCCAGACACTTCTGATACAAACAAAGGATTTTCCTCACAGGCCCCAGCTTGTGTTAACCCCTGGATTCCTGGCCCTTGACAGACTGACTGACGGACAATGAATCTCCAGTAACTTGACTCCTGGCCTGTCTGACTGCATTTAACTCTATATACTGAGTGGCTCTTGAAACTGACTTGGCTTCTTGCTACCTCTAGCCATGCGCATGCGCAATCACATGAATGTGCTTCATGGCTGCTGCATGAGACTATCTGTGATTCTTTGTCCAACTGGGACCTTTTGTCAGATGCTTTAGACCAGTGATGGCGAACCTTTTGAGCTCAGTGTGTCAAAATTAGCCAAGAAACCTAGCTTAACTCGGGTGCTGTGTCACATCTAGAAATATCCATAATTTTGTGAATTTTGTAGCTCTAGTAATATTTTATTAAAGGCAAAAACAAATAATTATTTACATTAGTGACTTTTGTTGCTGAATTTCGTTTGCTAATATTCAGTTGAAAGTTGGTATTTTGTACACTTCAAGAACAAGCAAGCACTACACACCCAGGTGCCAGGGTGACCATGTGTGTCACCCAGAAGGGCTTGGTGTGTCACCTGTGACACACGTGTCATAGGTTGGCCATCACCGCTTTAGACTCCACTCGTCTAAATTGAGCTGCCTCAATCTGTGTGTGTGTGTTGGCTTATTTTCCAATATTTTTGTGCGGCATACAATTTTTATGATGTATTTTTATTATAATGTTTTGACTATTACTTTGCATTGTATATTTTCTATTTGCTGTAAACTGCCTTGGGCAAATTTTCTTTTGGAAAGATGGTATGCAAATAAAATGGAAATGAAATGAAAAATGAAATGACTGGGTAATGTGTGCATCACTCCTGCGTTTTGTCTGGTGGGTGAGGTCTAGAATGAGCATGACATGTCCAGATCCAGGACCCAGATCCAATATCTCTAACTACCATTCCAGGACCAGACTCAGGACCCAGACGTGGCATTGCAGGACTGGACCCAGGAACTAGACCTAGGAGCATTGCAGTCTCCATACCCAAGATTGAGACCCAGCATTGCAGGAACAGACCCAGGATCCAGATCTAGCATTGTAGGTGAGAGGAAGAGTTTGTGTCCTTACAAAATAATGCCTTTATATGTGTGTATATGCCATCTATATGCTTTTATAAAATTAAACTATGGAGGAAAAATTAAGATTCCTAATGAGACTGGACTTCAAAAATGCGGCTGTATCTTTTCTTGGTTAAATGAGTTGATAGATTTAAACGCTTTTTGAGCTATGCTGTATCAAGTACGAATAGGCAGTTATGATATTTTCAAGGCTAGACTGCTTTGACCTTGTGAGAAGTGTTGGTCTATGGGATCTAGCCCTGAGTGGGTTGCCCCCATAGTATATTATCATATATTATTACTAGGGAAGCGTGACAGGTTGAAATAATGTTGTTACTTAGTAGATATATGAAGTGTATGTAAAAGCATTCCTAGGCAGAAACATATACTTAGAGATAGTTCTGTGAAGTGTGCATTGATCATTTTCCAGTAATGAGCCTCATGCATATTCTTGAAGAAGAAGAAGAAGAAGAAGAAGAAGAAGAAGAAGAAGAAGAAGAAGAAGAAGAAGAAGAAGAAGAAGAAGAGTTGGCTTTTCTACCCTACTTTTCTAACCCATTTAAGGGGACTCAAAGCGGCTGACAAAGCTTCTATTCTTCTCCCCACAACAGAACACCCTGTGAAGTAGGTGGGGCTGTGAGAGCTCAGAAGAGAGCTGCGACTAGCCCAAGGTCACCCAGCTGGCTTCACGGAGGAGGGCAGAATCGAACCCAGTATTCCCAGATAAGGGTCCAGCTCCCTAACCATTAGACCAAACTGGTAAATTTGCCTACACCACAGCAAGACCAATGCAAGGTAAGATTCAGGTGCATGTATTAGAGCAGAAAAACAGTAATTTGTGAAAGGACAAAAACAATGCATTGCAGAAGAGATTCATTCATTGGCACCAACTATCACTTATTTTCTGTTTCCAGTTTATAAACTATTTTTTATTCACTGACCTGTTTTATACAGCAATGGTCAGGAGCAGCTTGTGCCAGTGGGCCGAGCTGGAAACAACCAGAACTGGCATGTGCCAGTACAGATCCTTCCACTGTGCCCTGTTGTGCCAACCACTATGGTAACAGTTCACAGAGTGCTTATGCAAGGGAGGCAGGAGCCAGGCAGAGTTCCACTTTAAAACCATGCTCTGTCTCTGCTGCTTTGTGGCTTTGATTCAAGCATCGTTGCTGACTTTATGTCAGCATGGGTTTTCCTGTCTGCCAGCACTAGGATAGAGATGACACACTAGATTGAAAAGCAAAGGTTTGGAACTAACAGGGAACAGGACAAGGGCTGGGCTGGACCAGAACATCTATGGAGACCAGAGGCCTATTCACACTTAGGTCTCTGGATATGAATTAGGACAGCCCTGGGACAGAGCATTCGTGTTCTGGGCCAGGCGGTTCCATCCAGAACTGTCCCGGCCTCTCCCAGGGCTGCCCTAATTGCAGCTGAGTATAGAGCACGAAATCATGCTCCACACCCAACCCAACCCATCCCCGGCTGACCCAGAGCTGTCCGGCAGGGAGATCATTCACACTCTCCCTGTTGGACAGCTCTGGAGTCCTACCCCGGCTACCACCATTGGGCCGTATTGGCCCTCGAGCTGGGAGCCCCTTTCGTGGGTGAGACGAGATCGAGCCGAGGCTATCCCGGGGTTCTGCTGACTGCCACCGCTCCAATTGTACCAGTGGCAGCCAACAGGGACCTCCCCGGTGCCCATCTCCACCCAGGTGTGTGCGCCACCCTGCAGCTTCCCACAAATCTTATCGGACCCTTACCGGCCAAAAGCAATGGTCAACCTGTCCCCCATCTGTACCAGCCTTAGAGCATCTAGCCATCATGTGGAAGGTTAGGAGATGCTGAGGACCTCTTGTAGCCAAGAGCCTTGTCCCATGCTTCATTCCCTCTCTGACGGCTCAGATGTTGAGGGTCCCACCCCTGCCAGCCAAGACAAAGCCTCACCTCTGGGCCAACTATGGAAGCTGTTAACATTCCCCCAGAGGTGGAGGGCTTGGACTCAGACATTGGGCAACATCCAAAGCCGAGTCCTCTTTGGAGAGAACACGAACACCTGTGGTGCTCAGGCCACCTCTGTGCCAAACAGCTGTGCCGGCAGGGGTGGGACAGTCCAAACCTAACATAAGGAAGTCACACCCAGCAACCTCCATTGCAAACAATGGATCTTCTTGGCAACTCCCAGCTTGTGTAACTCTGGACTCCTGACTCTGACAGACTCCTGACTGAATCTCTGGTAACCTGACCCCTGGCCTGTCTGACTACAAGTAACTCTATATCCCAACTGATTCTTGAAACTGACATGGCTCTGCTAGCCATGCACATTTGTGTGCATGTGCTTGCTGATGCTGCCCACTCCAGACATGACACATTGGTCCAGTGTGGTCCAGTTCATTCAGAACACAAGAATTCGCTGCATCACAGTCCACAGCTAGGAACTGGGAACAGAGACGCAGCAGTTCTGTAGTATGGCTTTGCAAAGTCAATTTGTGTGCATGAAAATTCTCATCGAACTGAGCATGTGGTTGTTTAACATTGTGGAAATTCGATTAAATCAAGCCTGAACTATTTCATGTTCTCTGTGGTTTTGCCTTTGAAAGGGGGCTTTTTAATGGCGAAAAATGTTATCCCTCTTGCGCTGTGCATGGAATTTCAGCAATAGAAACAGGACAGAATATGAGCAAAGGACAAGCATTACCTCGAAAATAAAGAGGCAACTGACATCTTCATTAACCCCTCCTCATTTCCCCCAGCAATTAGAGACTTAATATTACAAATGATCCAAACTCCTGTTTTGTAAATGCCAGCTATTACAAAAGGATGAGGAGGAAACAAGAGAGACCAGTTTAGTCTCCTTCCCCGGAGATCCAAGCAGATGGATTTTAAATTAGAGAACAGAAACATGTCTCTTTAGACAAGTTTGTTCTCCCAGAATGTCTTCGGTTTCATAGCACAGCCCTGGAGAGCTAAATTCAGCTCATGCCCTTTCTCTGCCAAAGGACAAATGTTTCAGTGTTTCTTCATGGAGGAAACCTGGAGGGATTTGCTGGCAAAAGTTTTCAGATTTTTATCTGGAGGCTGGGGCTGGGAGTCCCTTTTGTGGCTATCTGCCACGGCTTCATTAAGAACACTGGGAGACCCCTGGCCTGCTGAACATCAGGAGGTCAGCTGAAACTCAGAGCTGGGACATAAGAACATAAGAGGAAACCTGCTAGATCAGAGGCCTTTCTGCACTTACCTGATTGGTCCGCCATGAACTAGGGCTGGTACACCCCAGGGTCAGGAGGACCATTCACATTTGCCTGGAGGGATGCTCCCCCAAAACGTTCCTTACCAGCCAGAAATGTGAATGGTCCTCCATTGACCAGCGCACACCGCTGCTGCAAAAGCTTGTATGTTCCCATACAAGATTAAATGCAAATCCAGTCCACTTTTGGGATCATCCGATCCCATTTTAATTTTTATTCCCGGACTTTACAAGGACTATACTGCTAAAATCTGCAGAAAAAAAGTCCTTGGAAAAACTGCTCTCAGCTCTGTTTTGGTGGCTAGCCCGCTTTTTCCCCTAATGGGAACACTACTGGATTATTCAGAGAGGATATCTGCTTTTCAGGCTGCACCCCAATATTCTTCTGGTCAATGCCTGCCCCCAATGGGTGGTATTTCACATGTGGGAAGGTCTGCCCCCCTGTCCTTCCCATCCCTGCAATGCTAGTGTCCCAGAGATCAAAAAAGTGTTGGATCTTCAAACATAGATTTCCCCTTTCTGTGAATGCCACTGTAACTATGAGAGATACATTACGTTGTTACAGCAGTCAGCAGAGGAAATCTTGTTTGAGCCCCACTCTGTCCTGAGCAGCTCATTCAAAGCAAAGGAGAAGGAAGGGAATCACCTCTTTTCTCTTTGAACCTGCGCAGGGAACACAATCATTCTCCTCCCACCCCTCACTGATTTGAAAGGGAGAGATGGCTTTGCCCTATCTGTTCTTTCACTCAGCTGAATCTGCGCAAAGCTGCTGCCTTCCCAGTAACATAGTGAAGGGAGGGAGCATCCAATTTGAAAGGGAGAGTGTTTACTTTGCCCTGTCTGTTCTTTCACTCAGTTGAATCTGCACAAAGCTGCTGCCTTCCCAGTAACATAGTGAATGGAGGGAACGCCCGATTTGAAAGGGAGAGTATTCACTTTGCCCTGTCTGTTCTTTCGCTCAGCTGAATCTGAGTGAGGCAGGCTTACAGGGTTTGGACAAGGAGCAGAGATGAAAAGATCCTGTTTCTCTGTGCTGGAGATTTGGGTGGTTTGAATGGGAACTGTGGTACTCAAATTGAGCCCACATTATTGGCAAGCAAATGGGAACAGCCAGAATGTGCATTCGGTTCTGAATCCGGATTAAAATAGTCCAATCCAGATTAAAATAGTCAAGTCGGAACAGAGCCATAGGCATCCATTCCACTAACCATTGACACCCCTGATCTCTACCAATTTGTTTAACCCTTTCTTAACCCAAAGAGAACAGCCTTATCTTTCACCAGCTTTATCACATTCCTACATTTTAGATTCCTGCTTACATCTACCTCTTCTTCATGATGAATGATCGAGATGGCAAGAGGTGGAACAGATCATTACCCAGCAAAAGCAGTATTGCCAAGCCCACAACCTTACAATAAAGCAATTTATGTACATCCACTTAAAAATCCACCGGTTGAGCAGTTCATCCATTTATTTATTTATCTGCGTCCATATTCTGCTGTATTCCCTGAGGCCTTAGAGGAGGCTGCAACAATAAAAATAACATGAAAAATTAAAGCTAGAAATATTACAGTATAGTAGAGCATGAGAGGGAGGTATCTGCTTTATTAAATGGAATGAACAGGTGAAAAAAAGATGTCCCTTCGCCAACCTGTTTTTGAGGTGGATCAAGAAATGAAATTTGATGCACCTCACAAGGTAGGACATGCCACAGCCTCAGAGCCTATCACAGATCTCATGTTATTTTGTAGCAAAAAATAACCCCCCTACACACACACACACACAAGTGACTCATAAGCACCTCAGACATAGAAGCATAAGAACATAAGAGAAGCCCTGCTGGATCAGGCCCATCTAGTCCCACATCCTGTCCCACACAGTGACCCGCCAAATGCTCATGGGCACCTCAAGCAGAGACAAGGGCAAACCTATTCCTGCTCTAGAATCCCAGCAAATGGCCTTAGAGGCATCCTGCTTGTCCCCCCTCCCAGCCTGAAAGGTGTCCTTAGGCATCCATTCTAGTATCCATTGATACACCTGTCTTCCATAAATCTGTTTATCTCATAAGAACCTAAGAGAAGCCCTGCTGGATCAGGCCACAGCCTGTCTAGTCCAGCATCACATCACACACAGTGTCCCACCAATTGCCCACGGGCACCTCAAGCAGAGACAAGGGCAAACCTTCTCCTGCTCTTGAATCAAGTATGAATCAAATGCAAAAACAACAACAACCATTCCTACACATCCCTACCTCTAATGTTTGAATTCGTACAAACCTGTACAAATTGCAAACATGAGGAATATCATTCACCCACTCCTAGTTTTTAAAGAAGAAGAGTTGGCTTTTCTACCTGGATTTTCTCATCTATTTAAGGGAACTCAAAGTGGCTGACAAAGTTTTTCTATCCTTCTCCCCGCAACAGAACACCCTGTGAGGCAGGTAGGGCTGTGAGAGCTCAGAAGAGAGCTGTGACTAGCCCAAGGTCACCCAGCTGGCTTCATGGGGGAGGGCAGAATCGAACCCGGCATTCCTAGATAAGAGTCCGGCTCCCTAACTGCTAGACCAAACCATTTTGGTAGTTGGTTCATGTGCACACAAAAAATGAGTTATTCTTCATGTCTTCCTCCCCATTTCTAGCCGCCTTGGTGTTTTTGAGAAAGAAAGGAAAGACGGCATCTGCTGTTTCCATTTAGGATGTTTTTGACCATCTATGTTGTTGAAATCCTGGGGCTTAAATCATTTCCCCACTGGTTCGCGTACTGACGGCTATTAAATAATTAGTGCTAAGAGACTGTTTACCAATTGCCATCTGTTCCCTCTGCACACCACTGATGGCATAATTGGCATACTGGGCCCGCCCACCCATTGGGCAAGTAGTACATTGTGTTGGCCACTCAATTAGCCTGAAGTTGGTTCCTGATTCCTTGCTTGGAGCCTGCCATTTAGGAGGTTGGCAGGCAGCCAAATACTGAAGGTTCTTCCTTTATTGCTCAAACAACTCTTTAACCACTTCTGGAAAAGAACTATAAGCTTTTAGGAAGGACCATCTGCAGCACTCCCATAAATTTTGGAGACGGCGGAGAATCTATAAATATTTAATTCCGTCGCTTGTCTGTTTGCAGGCTTCCACTTTGCAAGCATGCATGGCGCCCATCCACAGATGGACACCAGTTGCCCTGGAGAGCTAAGATGGAGGAGGTGAGGTGGTCCAGGCCAGGGCCATCTCTGCCACTGTGCCCCAAGGCTTTCTGGGAAGTGACTTTGAATGTTGCTTTTTGTCCTTGCTCAGCTCTGGAGAATGTAAGGAGGTCCCTGCTGGATCAGGCCACAGTCCTACTAGTCCAGCTTCCTATTTCATTTTTATTTTTTTATAATTTATATTTTTATCCTGCCCTATACCCAAAGGTCTCAGGGCGCGTAACAGCATTTAAAATCCAATACATTAAAACAGTAAACAATCTATGTTAAAATAACTGCCAGTGGTTACAAGTCACTGCCATCCTGAACATATACAGTGAGGGAGCTTTTCCCAGGTGCCCACCCATTGTACTGCTGAAGGTGGTGGGACAACCAGGAGGGCCTACCCTCCAGATCTTAAGGCACGGGCAGGTCGGTATGGGAGAAGACTTTCCTTTAGATACTTGGGGACCAAGTCATTTAGGGCCTTATAAGTCAAAGTGAACGCCTTGAATTGGGCTCCGTAGCGAATCAGCAGCCAGTGCAATCCTTTTAAGACTGGCATGATGTGGATCTGCATTACAGTAGTCCAATCTAGAGGTTTCCAGAGCATGGATAACTGTGGCCAAGTCGTCTCTGTCACACATTTGCCCTTTAATTGCACAAGACAGAGGGAAAACCTTCAGTTCCTTCCAAATGCAAATGTTTGAATTTGTACTAATTCCTACAAATGTGAAACTGATGAATAATTCGTGTGCATCCCTAGTCCATTTGGGCAGCCGTTGTGGCAACTCCTCTAGTCTCTCCAAATTAGCTGCCTGCTTCTTCAAGTGGAGATCTGGCCTGATCACCAACGGTAGATGTGCACGAATATTCATAACACTAAAAATTCAGCCAAATTCGGACACTTGAACTCAAATAGAATGTTACAATATTTGTATCTAACAATTGAATAAATATGAATGTTTCTGAACACTCGTATGAATAGTTCGGACATTTGTTGAGCTGGGGAAACGTATCAGGCATGTATCTTTTTGTATCAGATACATATCTATTTGTATCAGATACGTATCTGTTCACATCAGATATGTACGAAATATTCATATGAATACGTACAAATAGATTTGTATCAAATATAATTTTACCACATTTGAATGCAATCTATTCGTACAAATAAGGATTTTTGAACATTCAATTTGTTAAGCTGGGGAAACGTATCAGATATGTATCTATTCGTATCAGATATATATCTATTTGTATCAGATACGTATCTATTCAAATCAGATACATATCTATTCAAATCAGATACGTATCTATTTATATCAGATATATATCAAATATTTGTATGAATACATCTGAATAGATTTGTATCAAATAGACTTTTACCACATTCAAATGTGATCTACTCATACAAATACGGATTTTTGAACATTTGATTCATTAAGCTGGGAAAACGTATCAGATACGTATCTATTCGTATCAGATACATATGCCTGTTCATATCAGAGACAGACAGTACATATCTATTCATATCAGATACGTATCTGTTCGTATCAGATATGTATCCAATGTTCGTATGAATACATACAAATAGATTTATATTGAATAGACTTTTACCACATTTGAATGTGATCTGTTCTTTCAAATATGGATTTTTGAACATTCAGTTCGTTTCGAATCGAGTGCTCCCCAAAATTTGTGCCCACCCCTATCACCAACAGCTTTCACATAGGGCTTTGTTAGCTCTAGATCTGCTGGCTGACAATTTGAACAAACAACTTTTTTCTGATTCAGGAAACAGAGGGGAGGGGAAGAGTCTGTCTCTAGACTTATTCTAGACTTGTCTTCTAGGGAATTGCATACAGATATTGGCATTGTGCAAAAAAGGGGCAGGGGAAAAGCCACAGTTAGCAGCAAAGCTTATGTTAACTTTAATTATTTCTCATGTAAGCCCAGAGGAAATGGTTTGGCTCAAACAGAAGGGAGCTGGCTGAATTACAAGATACGCTGTTTAAGAAGTGAGAGGGCTGAATCAATGCCCTTCATTGTCTGTTTGGAAACTGCTCACAACAAGCTTCTCTGATCCAAATGCCTCCTCTGTGCTGGTTTTCTTGGCAGGTAAAGTGATAAGGCACTTGGAAGATAAGTGGCATAGCAGGTGTTCTTTTTCTGTCTTTCCTTTTCCCCTCACCTCTTTTTTCAATAAAAGACTTAGAAAAAGATACACCACATTCTGGAGGATGTCTCAGGTGCCTTAGAAGAAAAGTCTGAGGTCATTTCTGCACTTGCTTGTTACCCCAAAACAAGCTGCTTGCTAGTTCATTTCCTTCACATGGGACTGGCACTTCCCATGCCACTATCATCCGAAGTGTTCCCTACCCCTATTTCGCTGCAGGGTTCTACATGTGTACTAATGCTGCCTGTTCCAATCCAGGCATTGGTTCTTCCACCTCTGTTCAAAACCTAGGAGGATGGGGACTTCTTCCTATTCAGTGAAACATCATAGCATCCATACATCCCCACTGGCATTTTGTCTACAGTTTCAAAAAGAGATACTTTTTAAAAAGGTAAATTTTGTGCAAGTGCACAGATCTGCAACTTTGCAAATTCCTGTTACCCTGAGTGCATGAAAGGGTTAATTTAGAATTGCTCAAATGCTGCCTTTGAAGAGGGCAGCCATAAAGGAACCAAGACAATGGAAATGGCCCTTTTCAGCTCTGTATGCATGCTCCAAACAGAACATTTGAGTATCGACACCTGTACAAATTGCTGGCTGAAGTGGGCAGTACTTTAGGTGACACTCTAACCACATGCCCAACCTGGCTCACAGTTTGCTCCAAGCAAACTAAGTGCAGAAATAGGGGGCATTTTCACACTTCTATTCCCATCCGCATGATGACCCAACATTAACTAGCACTTGCAAGCGCTAGTCACTAACAGACTAAGCCCTGTGCAATGGGTCACTCACCTCTTCTGGACGCCGCCATTTTGGTTGCAGCACCCTCTGTGACTGTGCATGCATCAGCTTGCATAGCACCTCAGATGACCCCAGAGCACCAGAAAAGGTGCGGATGGCTGCTGCCCAGATGCTCCAGATAAGCTTTTGGTCAATATTGGTTAAGGTGTGGAACATGATTTCTGTGCTCCACACCTAATCAACTATTAGTGGACTTCTGGGAAGGCAGGTAGCAGCCTCCTCCAAGTGCAGATGCCCTTCCCCAGAAGTTCACTAATCATGCACTACCGGCTGTAGTGCAAATAGGCCTGGGCTGAATCTTTAAGAAAGTTAGGATCACCGAATCTAGGTGTATGGGTTGGGGTTTCTTCTAGCAAAATCTGCCCCCCACATTAGAGAGAAACCATTTCAAATGTTTTATGAAACATCTGAAACAGGGGTGAATTCACACTTACCTCCATGGGGAACGCTGCAGACACTCCCACACAGTACAGCTGCACCACATGGAGCAGGAAGTGACTCTACACATGCTGGAGTGCTTCCCAGAATGCTCTACAACTATACTTAGAGCTGGGCTGGAACAGGCCGGCATGCTCCATTCACACCTCTGGCAGCACAGGTGCAGTTGCTTGCTCCATTACACAGTTGCCACAGCAGCAGGGGCACTGCATGTGTGCAATAGCGCAGTTGCTACAGACCCATAATCACCTCCTTAATAGAGACAACTTGCATCTAGCCGGCACATAGTTAAGCGCTGCCTAAGTTTGAATGCTTTGGGTTAGGTATGTGTGCAAATATTTATAACATACAATATTTGGATGACATTTGGACATTTGTATACAAATCAAATGTTAACAGCATTCATATATCGACATTTGAATTCATATGAATGTTTCGGAACATTCATGAATCTGGGAGGTGTGAAAGCAGCTGTGCCAGTCACATCTGCAACGGATCCAGAGTGCATTCAACATGGATCGAGAGCAGATTAAAAGTGGATTCAGGGTGGACTAGATGCTTTCAGAGTGGATACGTTATGGGATAGGTATCGGATACATGTGCCTTCGTATCAGATATTCGTACAGATTCATGCGAATACATTCGTATCCAGTATGTTGCAGTCGTGAGCTGCAACCTAAAATCTTGGCTCTGGGAAACCTGGGGGGAGGCAGCCTATGGCTACTTCAGTCTTGGCTGCAGTTCTGAAAATCACAGTGATGCTGGTTACAACCCAGGGGCTGCAACGATGTGGGTACCAGCTGTTGCTGGTATGATCCACCAGGTGTTGTGATAGTTAAATCCCTTATTCTCCACTGGAATGAGATAAGGGACCCACCACGTGCTTAATGGCAGAGTTAAAGACAGAAGCACAGGGGGAAAAGATCAGGCAGGAGACAGGATCAGCTGGAAAAAGAGAGAGCTTTATTTTTCTGCAGAGGTTTAAGTAGCCCACAACAAGAGGAGACGTGGAAGAAGTGATGTAAAGGCACAATCCAGGGAGGTGATAGGTGAAGCTGGGTCAGTCTGGCAGGTCAGAGGTCCTTGTAGATGTTACATCCTGTGGTAGCAGGAAGAGAAGCTGTATGCTGTGTGCTTGCAGATGCCATAATGCCCAAAGGCTACTGCACAGAGTGGAAAGAGTCCAGCACTCTGGTGGTGCTGAGTGTGTACTACAAGCTTAAGGGACATGAAAATTGCTGCTCTTTTTACTCTGAGGTGTGAGAAATGGGAGGCTGAAGAAAAGGAACCCAGTGGAAAAGCTGTGCAGCTTTTGTGGTTGCTACAAAGTAGAATCCTACCACACCTGGAGGGGATCTAGTTGAATGAAAATATGAATTTTTACATTTGATTCAATATGCATCAAATGCAAAAAAAACCAACAACATCATTTGTGCACATCCATACTTTGGGTCTCCCAAAGTGCAGACACTCATGACATTCCACAACTTCAGTTCCCTGGGGCATTTTCCCACGGAAGGTCAAGAGTGAAAAGGGCTCCTTATATACATATTGTTTGTTTCTATGAGTATTTGAATATTTATATCTTGCCCTTTACTCAAAGTCCTGTGGGAAGTTAGAATGGAAATTTAAAAACCAAAAAAGGACAAAACATACAGTACTTTGAAAAAGATAAATTACATGTAATCACGATTTCTATTATTTTTCTTTCATTTTTTTTCTTAAGCATGAGGGAAAGCTGTGTAATATATGTTAAAGATGCATTGAGCTTCAGGAATAGAACATAAGAACAAGAGAAGAACCCAGCTGGATCAGGCCACAGGCTACCTAGTTCGGCATCCTGCCTCACACTGTGGTCCACCAATCACCTCCATTTTAGGAGCAATTGATAGACCTGTGCTCCAACCCTATAAGAACCTAAGAGAGCCCTTCTGGATCAGGCCACAGCCCATCTAGACCAGTATTCTGTCTCACACAGTGGCCCACCAATGGCTTCTGGACATCTCAAGCAGAAGACAAAGGCAAAACCACCTGAGGCCTTTCTGCACTTAGGTGATTAGGCTGCCATGAACTAGGGCTAGTCAATGTCAGGTACAGGAGGACCATTCACACATGCTGGGAGGGGCTCTTCCCCCAAAGCGTCCCTTACCAGCCATAAATGCGAATGGTCCTGCCATTGACCAGCCCACGCTGCCTCCTCGAAATCTGGAAGTCCTGCCTCCTTGTTGCCAGGATTGGCCACTGCAAGCCACACCACACATTCCATGACGCACCTGCAGGCTGATGCAGAGGGGCATGATTGATCCCCGGAGCAGGATTGGTCCCTGGCCAGCCAGCCACTGTGGCATCACCCTGCAGACACCTCCTTGATCATGGCAGTGGCTGAAAATCGACCCAGCAGCAGAGCAGCACCTGTGCAGACGTCGCACTCCCCTCCCACCCCAGGCAGCAAGCCGGAAGATGTGTGAATGGTCACGCTGCAGCCTTTGGTAAAGGTTGGTAAAGGTGTGGAGCACAAAATTGTGCTGCACACCTAATCAACAATTAGTGCACCTCTAGTGAAGGTGAGCGCGTTCCTGGGCTGTAGGAGCCCAGTGGTCATATGTACGCTCTTCACCAGAGCTGCACTAATTGTTGACTAGAGGCCTAAGTCTGAATTGGCCTCTGCTCTCAGTTCCAAAACAATGGCCTTTAGAGGCATCCTGCCTTTCTATCAAACCTGGATGAGTTACCCAGGCCTCCATTCTAGCAGCCACTGATACACCTGCCCCCCATTAATTTATTGAATATTTTTTAAACCATACTAGCCTGGTAATTAACACCCTTTCTGTAATAACCACAAAAGCTGCACAGCTTTCCCCCTGGCTTCCTTTTCTTCAGTCTTCCATTTCTCAAGCCTCAGAGTAAAAGGAGCAACTATTTTCCTGTCCCATAAGCTTGTAGTACACACTCAGCACCACCAGGGAGCTGAATTCTTTCCACTTCATGAAGCAGCCTTTGGGCATTATGGCATCTGCAAAGCACATGGCTTTAAAAGGACAACTCTTCTTTTCCTGTTTGAGGATTTTCCCCACCTCTGGTATAGAATGTGACATCAGAAGGATCTCTGACCTGGAAGACAGCAGCTTTCCTCCAATCACCTCTCCTGATGTTGCTTTGATATTACTTCCTCCACCACCACCCCCTTTTTGGAGGGATATTTATAACTTCTGCAAGGAAATAAAGCTCACTTTCCACCTGATCTCCATCTCCAGCCTCATGTCTCTCCCCTCCCCATATTTCTTATCTGTTGGGTCCACCATTACTGGGCAACCACATGGTGGATCACCAGGGCTCTTGCT
>MTQE01002217.1:7576612-7591358 GCA_014337955.1 Aspidoscelis marmoratus
ACTATACTATACTATACTATACTATACTATACTATACTATACTATACATCATAACAACAATAGTATAGTATAGTGTAGTGTAGTGTAATGTAATGTAATGTAATGTAATGTAATGTAATGTAATGTAATATGAACCTGTTCTGGAGTCTTGGGGCCATCACAAGGAAGGCCCTTTGTGTACCCTACCCCTTGGACCTCTGAGAGAGGAGAAAGTACAGGACAAAACATGCAGGAATTCTGAAGGACGTAATAGGTGCGGAAGGATGGTCCTTGGAGCAGAATTTGTTCCCATTCAAAAGCCCACTCTTCTTATCCTATTCAAGTACCTGTCCTAGATCTAAACATGCTTAGGTTCTGAGATGCTTAACAAGTCACTAATACAAAATCTTCATCTTCAGCACATTTTTCACGCATTCCCGAAATATGATTTAGCATGACCTAACACACCAACTGGTTAAATACTTTTCATACTTCATTTCTTGAAATCCTCAGGAAATGTGCTAGTCCAGGATATATGAACAAAATTAACAAAGGACAAAACCCAAGATTTGGTTACGGAAGGTTGCAGTAATTACCTTAATCTTCAAAAAGTGTAGATTTTAAATATGGATTGCTAAATGCTGTTGTATAGCAGATTAACATCCTTTATTTACTGATAAGTTGCTCTGTTTTTCAACAGCTTCATGGCCGGTAGAGAAGTATCAGGAACCAACTGGGTAATGTTTGTTCCTTACCATTCTTATCACACAGCTGGTGTTTTGTCTTTTGGGAGGTTCTTGTTTCACAGCCTCGAAGACGGTCTGCTAGGCTGGAAGCAGATGAGAAATGTAAAAGGATGTGCACAATTTATTTATTTTTTGATGTTCTATTAGAATTGAATTGAATACCCAGAAATCCGATTTGATGTGAATCTTTTAAATTCGAATTTAACAAGATTCGATTCATATTTACCAAATTCAAATCTATTCATTTGAATTTTTTATTCCAATCTGCACATATGAATGTCAACAACATTCGTTTGTGCACATATACATCTTCCTGACAACTGTACACATCTGTACCCATCCTTACACATCTGTATCCATCCTGCAGTTATCCCATATGCAGCCCATTTTTGTCCCATATGGATCTGTACAAATGCATACAGATGCGGGAAAGAGGTGGATCTTCAAGTATACATCGTGTACAAACCTATACACATACACATATCCAGATAATTAAAAAATAGATCTGAAGTTTGAAATTCAGTTCGCATGTTTATATTCAAATCTCAGGACATTTTATCCAAGTTGGAATGCTGAAACTCAGCACATTCGATCGGGGTTTTGAATGCCTATGAATATTCATGCACATCCCTAGAAATGTGCTGCTTCCAAGCTTGTACGAGGAAACTAAGGATGAAGAGAGCTGTAGAAAAATCTCATACAATGCATTCTATGAATGATCTGCTGGACCATTCCTGACTTCAATCAGTGGAAGGCTTCCCATCTTGGGCACAAGATGGATGCTTTTCCTATGCTCAGTCACAGAATGATTGCACTATTTGTGACTTAGGGCCTCTTTGAACTTAAGTTCAAGGATGGTGATCCAACATTTGCAATGTGAGCGATTGCACCACCACCCCAACTTACCTAGCAGCACTAACAGTGTGGATGGCCCATCCAAGACTGTCCACATTATAGCAATGGCCACAGCAACTGCTGGTGCACACCAAGCCTTTGCTATGGTGATCATGATACGATGCGCTTTTGTGTAGCTACAGCCGCACTGCTCCACCAACACAGAGAGGTGAATAGTGCATCTGGGAGCTTATCAGGAGCATACTAGAAGAAGAAGAAGAGAGTTGGTTTTTCTACCATGCTTTTCTCACCTGTTTACGGGGATTTGAAGTGGCTGACAAACCTTCTGTTCTTTTCCCCGCAGCAGAACAGCCTGTGAGGTAGGTGGGGCTGTGAGAGCTCAGAAAGAGAGCTGTGACTAGCCCAAGGTCACCCAGGTGTTTTTGTGGAGGAGTGTGGGATCAAACTTGGTGAGCAGCAGATAAGAATCTGGCACCCTAACCACAAGACTGAATTGGTTCACAGATCAAACTGTGGAGCGGTTTTGGAGGATCGGGTTGGCCTCACATTCTCTGTGCCGCTCTGAGACAGAGACAGCACTGGAACGTGCATATGGAACAACTGAGAGAGTGTAAGGCCATCCCAATTGTATATGTGGAGTGCTTAGGAATTACAGTAACTTCATAAGAACATAAGAACATAAGAGAAGCCTTGCTGGATCAGGCCACAGCACATCCAGTCCAGCATCCTGTCGCACACAGTGGCCCACCAAATGCTCATGGGCATCTCAAGCAGAGACAAGGACAAACCTTCTCCTGCTCTTGAATCCCAGAAAA
This sequence comes from Aspidoscelis marmoratus, assembly GCA_014337955.1. NCBI lineage: Eukaryota > Metazoa > Chordata > Lepidosauria > Squamata > Teiidae > Aspidoscelis > Aspidoscelis marmoratus. The sequence continues at coordinate 7,579,008 of MTQE01002217.1, forward strand.
TGGCATTAGAAGTGTCCTGGTTCCGCCCCCCCCCCCCAGCCTGAAAGATGTACCTAGACATTCATTCTTATATCCATTGATACATCTGCCATCCATAAATTTCTCTAACCCTACCTTGAAGCGATCTAGACTGGTAGCTGTCACCACCTCTTCCGGCAACACATTCCATAAACCGATGACCCTTTAGGTGAAGAAATCCTTCCCCTTGCTAGATCCAACTCTCCTACCCATCAGGTTCATAGATGCCCCCTGGTTCTAGTGTTGTGTGATAAAGAAAATAAATTTTCTCTATCCACCCTTTCTATACCGTGCATAATTTTATATACTTCAATCAGGTCCCCTCTTAAACGCCGTCTCTCCAGACTGAAGAGGCCTAGACGTTGCAGCCTGGTTTCAAAAGGGAGGTGTTCCAGACCCTTAATCATTCTGGTTGCCCTTCTCTGCACCTTCTCTAGCTCCACAATATCCTTTTTGCATATGGATCCATACAAATACTTATGAGATGTGTATGTACCCATACAAATACAAATGTCTAAATTATTTGTACAAATACATATGGACGTATTCATATCAAGTCGACTGTCTAGACAGTCATTTTTCCATTATTTGGATACATTCAGATGTTTGAATATTTGATGCCTTATGAATCAAATTTGAACATAGCATTTGTGCACACGCCTACTAAAGTGGTATGGGTCTATCTGCTGCATAATTTTTTCTTTTTTATATTTTAATAATCAGGCATCGGGGTACCTTCATTCCCGAGGGGAGGAGAAGAGTATAGTTCTAGGTTATATAATTATAAAAACTCACTTTGGGGGGATTATGCCTTTTGCAGGCATGTGGAATTAGACCACAGATATGAGATGAACTTAATCTGGTAAAACCAAGGGCATCTATCCAGTTACAGAATCACATTGTAAATTCAATAAACAGAGGAGCTACATCTACACAAGGAAAATGGGTCAACACAGTGGTGACCAGAAGCTGTTTCCATTGCATGCAGTCACAAATAGGGACCCAGATTAATATTCATAATATTTGAAATTCATACAAATTCAGCTGAATTCTAAGATTCAAATTTGAATCAGATCTTGGCAGATTCAAAGACTGACTCCAAATGGAATGTTTTGATACATTCTTAAGCTTTGTATGGGACTCTTACGGGATATCTATGGGAGTGTTTTTTCACTGTCACTAGAAGTACCCATTAGGTAACCATTAATGGGTACTTAATGGGTACTTCTAGTGACAGTGGAAAAACACCCTGGGATTTGTATGGGATCGAACATGTGTACCAAATTCAAATCCTACTACATTCAAAGGGGATTAACTCAAACAAATATTATTTTTTTTGCATTCAATTCAATATGGATCAAATACAAAAAAAAAAAAACCACCCACAAAATGTGCACATCTCTAGTCACAAACATTATGTGAGCAAGTTTGGTCTGTGAGCAAGTTTGGTCTAGTGGTTAAGGAGCCGGACTCTTATCTGGGAATACCAGGTTCGATTCCACTCTCCCCCATGAAAGCCAGCTGGGTGACCTTGGGCTAGTCACAGCTCTCTTCTGAGCTTCCATAGCCCCACCCGGCTCACAGGGTATTCTGCTGTGGGGGGAAGGTTTGTCAGCCGCTTTGAGACTCCTTTAATGGGTGAGAAAAGCGGGGCAGAAAAGCCAACTCTTCTTCCTCATCCTCCTCCATCTCCTTCACAAAGCCAGCTGGGTGACCTTGAGCTAGTCACAGCTCTGACCTCTCACAGCCCCACCTACCTCACAGGGTGTTCTGTTGTGGGGAGAAGAATAGAAAAGCTTTGTCAGTGGGGTAGAAAAGCCAACTCTTCTATATTCTCCTTGGGGATCTGAGAAACCATCCCTCAGAGAGAGTCAGGTAGAGTGCAAAGGGTGCCTTCATGGCTTTGAGAGTCATGAAGATTATCTGTTGCGCTACCATGTGCGTCTTTCTGAGGGAGGACTTCTTCTCCCTCCACAGCAGGCATCATAGGAACATGAGTTTTCGAATTTGCTTTCAACTCAATAAAACAAGGGTTTGTGGATTTGTCTCTTTGGTGCCAACTTAAGTGCTGGGCTGGACTTCCCTGAGGTCCTCCTCTGGCTTCAGACAGCCTCAGAGAGGAGGCTGACAGTTCCACTGTCCTCCTGGGGCTGCCATTTTGAAGTCTTCAGGCCTGTGCTTGAAGAACCTCTTTTCCATCTATGCCCAAGAGCAGAAGGCCTTCTGTGGCAGGGGTCTTCTACAATGTGGAACGAACTTTGAGGGCAGGACTTGCAGGTGAACTGCCAAGCCTTAATTAAAAGCAAAGAAACAAGTCCAGGGGAAGTAGGAAGGTAAAAAACTTTTTAAGGTTTTTAAGAAACCAGAGTATGTTGTTTCACATAGACACAAAATGATGATGTTAATAATGCAAGAGCATGGTGCGATCTGACAGGTTGAATTGATGAATGTGTCATTCTTGGCTGTCCTTTATGTCAGGGTTTTTTTGGTTTTTTTGCAACGTTGTAATCAAGCCAGTTTTTTAAAGTGCCTTCAGCAAATGGCAGATTATTAGAAAGGCGAAACTTCTCAGAGCTATATGTGACTAGTAGGGATGTCCGTACACATCTGTACACATCGGTATGCATCCCATGGTTATCCCGTATGCAACCTGTTTTCATCCCATATGAACCTATACAAATGTGTACGGATGCGAGAAAGATGCGGTTCTTCAAGTATGTATCGTGCACATAAGAATGTCCAAATAATTCTAATAAACAGATCCAAAATTCAAAATTCAAATCAAAACTTTAAATTTGAATTCAAGGATATTCTATTCAAATTTGCATGTTGAAAATCAGTCAATTCGATTGAATTTCAAATGCATTTGAATATTTGTACAGTCCCTAGTCATAATAAAGTCCTGATTGACCGTGTGGGTGACAGTATGCAGTGTTCTTGGCAGGGATAGGGAAGTGGTTTGCCACTGCCTGCTTCTGAGGAGAAGCAGGGAATTGAACTAGCAACCCTCTGCTTTCCAGGCTGCTCTCTCTCTCACTGAGCTACAGTCAGCCACTCATAATGTGATTTATACCTGCAAGCAATCCCGCCCTATTGTTTTTCTGATGGCATAATTACATTGTTAGCTAAAGGTCTTTGCCTTCCCCTGCCCAGATTTTGGGGGGAAATAAATATATTTGGTGGCTCTTGGCTTCTCCATTCATCACTTCTTGCCAGAAAGTCCAAATGTAAGGGTGGAAAGTCCAGAGATAACATGGATAGAAATGAAAAGGTGTGAACAGTCAGACGTGAAGGTGGGCTAAAGGAGGTTTACAGTTAAGGGCTGACCACGGTCAAAGAAAGCCTGTGATCACCTCCAGATGGTGTCCAGATATCCCACCAAGGAAGCAGTAATGGGAAGGGGGGCTTTCCCCCTGGTATTGTCGCTTCCTAGCTAGACAGTGCCAGACCCAGAATTGTCTGTGTGTGTGTTTGTGATATGAACATCTGGATATTGAGTTGACACGGAATACTCAGAAGAACATGTCCCCAATATGGATGTGCACAAATATTCATAATTTGTACAAATTTGTACATTAACATTTGTACAAATATGAATATTTCAGAACATTCGTACGGATATTTGTACATTTGTTAAACTGGGGATACATATCAGATACATATCGATACATATGCATTCGCATAGAATATGTATCCAATATGTATGTGTTTCTACAGGATCCATATCCAGGATCTGTATGCAGGATCTATATCCAGGATATGCATGCATTCGTATCAGATATTTGTACGAATTCCTACGAATGCATTCATATTGAAAAGAATCCTACCACCTTTGAGGGGATCTATTTGAATGAATGTGAATTTTCTAACATTCGATTCATTGTGAATTCAATGCCAAAAAACCCATTAGTGCATATCCATGGTCCCCAACACTGCGCATCTACAGCCATCTGTGTTGGCCTCCATGCATTTCAGCGAACAGTACTATGATAGCTGGAACACTCAAAGCCAATAATAGCTTTTAGCACTTTTTAGGAGGAATATAGTGGAGCTATGGTGGGATTGCCACAGATACAAGTGGCAACCCCACCACAGCTGTGCCATAATGGTGCTATATCACGTAAGCCAGTTTGGCCTAGTGGTTAGGGAGCCAGACACTTACCTGGGAATACCAGGTTTGATTCTGCCTTCCCCCATGAAGTCAGCTGGATGACCCTGGGCTAGTTACAGCTCTCTTCTGAGCTCTCACAGCCCCACCTACCTCACAGGGTGTCGGTTGTGGGGAGAAAAACAAAGGTTTGTCAGCTCCTTTGAGTCCCCTTGAATCGGTGAGAAAAGTGGAATAGAAAAGCTAACTCTTCTTCTTCCTCCACGAAGCCGGCTGGGTGACCTTGGGCTAGTCACAGCTCTCTGCTGAGTCCTCACAGCCCCTCTTATCTCACAGGGTGTTCTGTTGTGGGGAGAAGAACAGAAAACTTTGTCAGCCAGAGTCCCCTTAAATGGGTGAGAAAAGCGGGTTAGAAAAGCCAACTCTTCTTCTTCTTCTTCTTCTTCTTCTTCTTCTTCTTCCCACACCGGATGGAGCCTAAGGAAGTTTCTGGAATTCTGGAGTAGTGGATTTAATAAGTCACCCTTCAGGATGAGGGAGTTAATTGGTTAACAAAGCCAATTAAAAAACATTTTAAAAAACAAGAAAAATGAAGAGGATAGTACAGGAATTAAAACAAATGCATTTTCATTATGCACCAAAAACTAGCCCCTGTTGAAGCCTCGGGATATTGTTCCTAATCCTGGGGGCCACCACTGAAAATGCTCTGCCCTTGTGGTCTGCCACATGAAGCTTGACAAGCAATGGGAACCCTAAGAAGAGTCTCACCAGAAGGTTTTAACATTGGTGCTGCACTGGAGAAAGAGAGTCATGAAGCTTTGAGCTGGGGATTCTAGGAAAAACTGTGAGCACATTGGAAGTGAACGTGTTCGCATTTAAGCATCTTGTCACAGTGACAGGTTGCACGGCACCTTCCAAGGGAAAGTGCTGAACTCCACTAGATCTCCTGCCAGGTTCCTGAGCATGCTGGCACTGTTTTCTTAAAGGATAATGGCTCTTTGTCAGGTCTAATTCTTTAAGTAGTGTAAAAGACATTCTCCGGCTGACTGGTACCCCTGGCTGATGCACACGTCCGCTCTGAATTTGTCCTTTGCCCATGCAGAATGAACACAAATTATGCCCAAAAGAAAGGCTGGGGGAGAAGAAGGGATGATGAAATCACTGCATTTGGGGGGATTATTTAGGAAAGCAGCAGTTATTTAGGAAAGAGGCATCCGGGCATTATTTTTACCTATTCAATAAGGAGAAGGGATGTACATGAATGTTTTTGTGTGTTTGAATCAAATGCAAGAAAATCTGTATTTGTTTGAATAGATTCCCTTTGAAAGTTGGTAGGATTACGAATTCGATACAAAAGTTTGATACGAATCCAGTTCGATCCCCTGCTATGAATCCCCTATGTATCCCTACGTATCTGCTCTAAATGTGTCAAATTTGCTCTTAATCCACTTTGAATCCACTCTGAATCTGCTTTGAATCCTCTCTGGATCCATTGCAGGTGTGACTGGGCAACCGCTTTCCCACCTCCCAAGGTTCACAAATGCAACAAAGGGACTTTCCGCACAGGCTCTAAAAAAAAAAAAATAGAGCCAGTTCAGGGAGGGATTAAGATGCAGCTTCCGCATTGGAGGCCAGATTGGAGCCCCGGTTTTGCCGCCAAAATCCTACCCCAATGTAAGACCTGAAAAATTAGGTCTTACATCTGGCTTTCCCCCTTAAACCGTTTCAGAAGCAAATGCTTTCGCAAGGGCAGGTGGAAAGCCGGATTGCTGGCGCATGCCCAGCTGTCAAGGAGGAGGACAACTGGGCCCTCCTCCCGGCCTCCATGATTGGCTCTATTGGAGCCGGCATGGAGAGGCTGGCAGCCGGCTTCCCCGGGTTCCCCTTCACCCGAGAAGGTGCGATCGCGCCTTTTCGGGCAAGGGGAACTCGCAGCAAGTAGGTAAGATGCTGATCGCAAGCATTTGACCCTGGGCATTGTGAAGGGGAACCCAGGGAAGCCGGCTGCTGGCCTCCTCATGGTGGCTCCAATGGACCCAATAGCAGAGGCCACTGGGCAGGCCCAGCGCACTCTCCCTCTTTGACAGGGCAGGCCCTTCAGAGTCCAGATTGGGGTGGGTGCTCACACATCCACACGGCAGCCATCCCAATCCGTTTCCCCATCCAGCCCTGCCACCACCACTGCCCCACGCAGGGCCTCCGAGAATCTGCCCCTGTTTGGGACAAATTCTCAGAAAAAAACGGTTCGCTGGAAAATGGATCTTTTAGGCCCTGTCCCCAAGCAATTTAAAGTCTGCTAAAAATCCTCTTTTGCCTCTGAGCACCCCCGTGTCAGGGTTTTTTATGAGCTTCCAGTGCTACAAAACGAGGAAAACCCACAACAAAAAAAAAGTGCCCTTTAAATAAGACTTTCAGCGCTCTTTTTGGAAGTTGCGGGTTTTCCTCACAACATTTACCTTGGGGACTCTCTGTGGCAAAAGGGGCGGGGATTGCCGCCTACACACACAGCGATAACACAAGCAGCTTCCCTTTCTAAAGCTCAGAACTAAAGAGCCAGAACCGCGCAGAATTGCAACATTGTTGCAATCGCTATCAGGTGTGAAGAGGGTGGATTATTGCTACTGTATGGGGTGGATTTTGACAGCAATAACAGGGAAAAGTGGTGAGAGTGAATGAGTGATCGTGCGCTGTACAGGTAAAAACGTCTTGCAGCCATCGTCACGCAGCTTCTGCAGCAAGAGCCCGAGGATGGGAAGGAGAGAGGGAGAGGGGGGGCGGAAGATCAGGGAGATGAACAGAGAACCGATGGCTATTTTTCTTTGGACTTGTTGGGGGTTTCTTCCTGGTTGTAGCCATGCCGAGCGCAGTCCCTCCCCATACCCGCTGGCACCCTATCAACAAGAGCAGGGGCAGGGAGAAAAAGATGTGCAGAAAGAAAACACAACTCCCATGGGGATGGAAGGTGCGTTAAAAACGCACATTTTGCTGAGCCTCATGCGGACGCTTATTCCTGATTTGCATGGCACTTTTAAAGTCTGCTTGAATAGAAGGACAGTAGAGGGACAGAAGAGAAGCAAATAAGTCTTTTGGGGACGCAGCCTTAGATCCGTTTTCCGGCAACATGTGCAGAAAGGACCGAAGCTTTGTACAAATGTATAGAAATGTTTGATTTTAATTTGAATGTCAATCTTCAAATGTACCAACATTCAGTTTGAGTTCAGAGGTCCAAATTCAGGTGAATTTGTATGAATTTCACATGTGACAAATATTCGTCCATATCCCTAATAAAGAGTACAAGTAGGCACAAGTTTTTATGTTAAGCCAAATAATAACTGAAGACAGAGAAGGAAGAAGTTTTTGAAACCATACAGGAGGAAAGAGAAAAGACAATGAACCATCTCTTTTAAAGCTGGAAAACGGGTGAGCTGAAAATGTATTTCTGTAGTCCATGAGCAAGCTATGAAAGTATGAGGATTTTTGGATGGAAAAGAGAGGAGGGGAAGAAAATATCCTAAAATTTTGGAATGCCAGTGGGCTTATTGCAATAGACAGTGCCAGTGGGAATAGCTTTTTTCTTTGCTTTTTTTAAACTCGAGTCTTTAAATATTGCTTTGCAAGATGTACTTTGCAATCTTCAGGGAAGAAGCGATGGTGGCAGGCAGTTTTATTCTCTTGGGTTCCCAGACAGAGTGCTGGAGAACAGAAGAGGAGGAATATCCCTAGGGAAGGAAGGCAAAGTCTAGGTAAGCCAAAGTCATGAAAAATGAGGGCATTTCCCTGACAAGTGGGGGGAACTATAAAGAAATGGTCATCAGCAGGGGTGTGCATGAATGAAATTTTGATATTTGCTTGGATTCAAATTGACTATTTAAATGTCCAAATTCGTACAATTAGAGAAAAAACAAATGTGTTAAAATTCAAACCAATTCAAATACATCTGTATCTATTGGTACAAACATTCAATTCATATTTGATGATACGAATGTCGACAACATTAATATGTGTCAGTACGCATCCGTACGCATCCATACGGATCCCGTTTTTGTCCCGTATGTGTCCCGTTTTTGTTCTGCACGTATCCATACAAATGCATACGGATACGATTAAGATGCATATGGATACATTCCATTCCATTCCATTTTTTATTTATATACCGCCTTTCCAAAAGAAACTTTCGCCCAAGGCGGTTTGCAATGAATGGAAACCAAATACAAAGCAAAATGCAATCACCACATCCAAAAAAAGAAGAATACAGCAAATGTAATCAACAACTTAAGTCAAAAACAATTTTTACCAACGGCAGTTTACATAAATAAAAATATATAGCATATTATAACAAATAACATATTATACAGTATAATAACAAATATAATAATAATAAAAACTGGCTGGAGGCAGGCTAGTCTTCCTTTCTCATCCCTTCCCTCAGTTATACTTGCAGCTGGGCGTAGCGAAGTAAAACGCTCTCAAGCTGGCTTGGAAGCTGACTTGGAAGGTGGCTGCAGGATGAGTATGTATCCGTACACATGCGAAGGTCGGAATAGTTTGGACAAATAATTCGAAACATTTGAATTCGTTCAAATGTTAAAAAACAAACGAATAGACATTAAATTTGAATTCAAATGTCCGGATTTGAATGAATTTGATTGAATTTTGAATGTTTCGAATACTCTTGCATATCCCTAGTCATCGGACTATGGAATCTGCTGCCAAATGAGGCGGTAACAGCAATCAGTCTGGGTAGCTTTAAGAAGGGGTTAGATAGATTCATGGAGGACAGGTGTGACAATGGCAACCACTTCTATATTGGAGAGATAGGCAGGATGCTTCTATAGGTCATTTCCTGGTATTGGAGAGCAGGTGAAGGTTTTGCCCTTGTCTTCTGCTTGAGACGCCCAGCAACAATTGATGGAACGCTGAGTGAGACAGGATGCTGAGCTGATCCAGCAGGGCTCCTCTGGTGTTGTTATGGTCCATTATAATGTGCAGCTGTAGAAGAGGAATACTGAGAGAAAGTGTAAGGAAAAGATCAATGCTTTCAAATCATGGATCTGGACAGGTTTACTCATGGTGGCACAGTCTGTAAGAAGAACAAGTCAGCCAGTACTGGCTTATATAAGAGTTTTCATGGGGCAGTGACCTACAAGAAGAACCTCACATTTGGGCACCTGGTGGTTGGGCAAGGATGAGGGAAACAGAAGGGGAAGACAACGGACAGGATGGTTGGCTGGATAGAATCAAGGGGATTCTATAAAACATTGCTAGAGACAAGTCAAAATGGTGAACATTTTCCCCGTGCAGCCAGCAGAAGACAGACCCAGCCTGACAACAACCTGTATGACTGTATAATAGAGGGGCACATGATGCGCCATGCTGATGTGCCGCATGAGATGCTGGCATCACTCTGCATGTGTGGCGTGTCACTGTTGTTCAGTTGATGGAGCCAGAATGTGTGTGGTGACACAGACATCGGGACCTAAGATGGTAGCACCCAGACCATGTGGTCCGCACTTAAGGTAAGTTTCCAGACACATGGAGCGTGGGCTGGCATGCACTGGCATTTGTTAGTGCTAATGCTTAGTGCATGCATGGGGTACTTCTACCTTTGCTGTCCACAGACAGACAGCAAAGTGCAAATTTCCCTGAGGTGAGAACCAAATAACAGATTGGCCTTCTCTACCACGTATCTATGAAAGTGTGGCACAGACTACCAATGAAAATTAAGGATGCTTCCATGGCCAAATCCCATTACTGAAAGTTTGGCAGGATCACACTGAAGAACTGAAGCCATGCTTTATAAGGGACTGTCCCACCATCCCACTTCCTTTCTAGCTGTGAAACTACATCAGCATATCATAAACACTGTCATCTTCCATCACACATGTGTATATACATGCACACTCACACACACACAACTACAAATGCCTCTTGAAGGACCATTCATTCATTCATTCATTCATTCATTCATTCATTCATTCATTCATTCATTCATTCATTCATTCATTCATTTGGCTTTTGATCCTGTCCTATTCCTGAAGGTCTCAGGGCAGCATGTGGCTCTTGGGTTCCCAAGCCTTCTCTAATCCACCTTTTCTAACACACACTTTTTCATGAGAGGGAGGACGAACAGGCTATTGTGTGAACAACCCCATCTCTAAGCCTTCTCTATGCTTTTTTGCCATATCTGATCACAGCCTCAGTTGGCAATTATCTCCCATTCCCTGAATGTAATTATTTCCTCCTTTTCTCTCTGTCCCCCATGTTATTTTCCCCGAAATGAAAACCTCTGAGATGTAAATTTCACCTTAGCTCTTGGCTGAAAAGCTTCAAGCCAGGGTAGATCCCGCAATGGAGACGCCCAGTATCTACTCCCTCTGGGAGTATCTAATTTGTATCTAATCAAATTGATTCAATCCAGAATCAATTCCGCTTTTGGTGACCAATGAAAGGATGATTATGATAAAAGCTTCTCCAAGCAAAGACAGAAAAGCATGACCAGGGACGTGCACGAATTTTTAAATTATTATTCAATTTGTTTCTAATTGAATGCAAGAAAATTTGTATTCATTCGAATAGGTCATCTTCAAATGTGATAGGACTCATATTCAATACGATTATTCAATCCTATACGAATCCCATACGGAGCTTCATATGGATGTATCCAAACATTTGATTTGAATTCAAATGTCAATCTTCCAATGTGCCAACATTTGATTCAAATTCAGCCAAATTTGTATGAATTTCAGATGTCATGAATATTCATGCATATCCCTAATTCATGACCCAAACCACTTCCCAAGTCCCTCCCTAACAGAGATAACGTCTGACCTCTTTTCCATCCCTGTCTGTTTCTCCTAATGAGATCCTCTGCCTTGGTAGGATCCAGGATCTGAGCTGTAAATCTCCTTGGTCAGATAATGGATTCTCCCCTTCCAGCTCATTTTATACTCAGCTGCTATTTCCTGTCCTTGGAGGATATGATTCATTAGGCCTAAATCCCTTGCCGTGAGCAGAATGTCATTAGATTTCTCTGCCCACACTGGGACACCGTGGTAGGGATTAGTGGGTAATCGCCTTTTGGAAGTCTTCTTGGGTGGCACCAAGTATAGCATGTCAAAGGAATCCCTCCTTATTAATTGAAGGGCGGTGGGGTGTGCATTGCAAACACGCTAAGCGCATTGCAAACATACCACATTCCCTTCTGAGGGCATTAGAATGTTATTAATTTTCCCCTCTAGTCAAACTGTTCATTCTTCACTGCACTGAATAAAATGGATGGTAAATTCATGGTTCTAGAATCTTGATGGGCTAAGAAGAAGAAGAGTTGGCTTTCCTACCCCACTTTCCTCACCCATTTAAGGGGACTCAAAGTGGCTGACAAAGCTTTTCTATTCTTCTCCCCACAACAGACACCCTGTGAGGTAGGTGGGGCTGCGAGAGCTCAGGAGAGAGCTGTGACTAGCTCAAGGTCACCCAGCTGGCTTCATGGAGGAGGGTGGAATCAAACCCAGTATTCCCAGATAAGAGTCTGTCTCCTTTATTCAAGACCCTCTCATAAATGGCTGATAAAGGATTCTCGTTGGCCAACCACGTAGCCAGTGAGCCAGCCATTTTTAATGTCCAACAAAAGGATACTCTTTCATTGCATACCATAATATTCCAAAGTCGCTTCTCACGTTTGCATACCAAATGGCATGGCCATGCAAGGATCCCAAATCTGGGATTTCAGACTATGGAATGAGGCATCCCATCCAGAGACGATCCTTCACCTGCACCTGCACCCCACCTTGCTGCAGGTGGTTGGTGGGGACAGGTGGCACTTCCTGGAACTTTGCCTTGGCCTTTACATTCAGGAGTAGGGAGGGGGGTTGCGTTTGATTCATATTGAATTGAATGTAAGAATATTTGTATTTGTTCAAATAGGGGTGTTTTTCCACTGTCACTAAAAGTACCCATTAAGTACCCTTTAATGGGTAAGTAATGGCATTTTTGTACCCATTAATGGGTAGTTAATGGGTACGTCTAGTGACAGTGGAAAAACACCCTAGATCTCCTTCTAATACGGTAGGATTCTATTTGATATGAATGTATTTCATACAATCACGTACAAATATCTGATACGAATGGATCCAATACGTATCTGGTACGTATGCAATACGTATCCATACACATCCCCACAGCCCCACCTACCTCTCAGGGTGTCTGTTGTGGGGAGAAGAACAGAA
>MTQE01002217.1:7591478-7622025 GCA_014337955.1 Aspidoscelis marmoratus
CCGCTTTGAGTCCCCTTAAATGGATGAGAAAAGCAGGATAGAAAAGCCAATTATTATTATTATTATTCTACTAGTCCACCACTGTGCCTGAAAGGCTTTCCTGAGTACCACCCATCCATTCTAGTTTTTAGTCCTGGAGCAATGGAATACTAATTCACATCTTCTCTGTCTTCTTCTTAATCTCCTCTTCTACAGGCTATCATATAACAAACTGGGCCCAGATGCTCCGTCTGGGAGCACACTGGAAGCAAACTATGAGGCCAAGTACAGAAAGTCCCCCAGAGGGATTTTAATCTCCCTCCAAGAGACACACCATTCAGTGTGTGGAAAGCAGGCCCTAAGGTTTCTTGCAGAGTGAAATGGGTTGCATTTCTGTGCCTGTCTTCTGCTCCTAAGGGACATCAGTGGAGCTCTCAAACCCCTTTCTGAGGCTTCCTAAAACTGGGAAAGCATGCAAGGAAGTCCAGCACTAAGATTAGCAGCATAGAGACACACCCTGTGTGTACCTGGGGCAGAATCCCACCTTTCTTGCTGCGTTCTTTGTCATAGGACAAGACACCAGGATGTGCACAAATATTCAAAATATTCATTATTCATACGGATTTGCACAAATCTGGACATTCGTTTACTAATTGAATGTCCAGACATTCATACTTTAGTATTCGTACGAATACGAATATTTCAAGTTATTCGTATGAATAATTCATACATTCGTATGTGTAGGGATAGGTATGCATCTTGTGTGTATCTGTACGCATCCGTACGGACATGTACGGTTTGAAAATGGGATGCCTACGGGATGCATATGATATGCATACAGATGCATACAAGATTTGTATCATTGGATACGTATCGAATATCCAAACAAATAGATAAAAATGTATTCACATCAGTTCGAATGTCCAGACATTCCTTTTTCTTTATTTGTACGAATTTGGATTTTCAAATATTCCATTTGTTACAAATTGAATGTCAAAATTTGCATTCATGCACACCTCCATAAGACACAGACCAGGGCATGCCATTGAGTTCATGTTTGGTAAAGTGTGAATAATCCTCAAACAGCTGCAAGAAGACTCATTAAGAACTCCAGAATGGACATTATAATTATTGAAGGCGGTTAGTCATTCTGCTGCATTTACCTCATCTTTTCTGACATGATTTTAGGATGACAGGTACATTCAACTCCAGTAGCTCTCTTCCAATGATTCTGTCTTCTGACCTCAGGCATTGCCTGGCATTAATATTCCTTACAGTACTTGGGTCATCTGTCAGCTTGTTAATTTGTTCTGACAATATTTAAAGGCTTTGTCTTTTCATGCCCCTTAGTTAGACGAGGATTTTCAATGGCTGATTCCCTGCCCTTCAGAAGTGTCAAGCAGCAAAAAGGAAAAATAAAACAGAGGATGTAGCGGGGAAAAAAAAAACATCATTATGTATCTCACTGAGATGTCCATATCTCAGGCTGCATCCACACACAATAAAATGAAGTGGCTCAAAAGCAGCTTAGGAAGGTACCATCCACAGGCTGGCATCTCTAAGTTGGCATTCAGGGCCAGAAAATGCTGCGTCCCTAAAATGTACTTTCTGACCCTTAATGTGAATGAGAGATGGTGCCATGTCTCCAGCTGATGAGGTGCAAAGAGCAAACGCACACCCTTGCACAGAAGAGTAGCAACAGCCACAGACAGCCACAGTAGCAGCAAAAGTCCAACTCGGAGTTAAACACGTAGTCAAAAGAGTTCCAGGGTTGAAATTAGCAGGACAGTAATCAATCATGAAGCAAGGTCACAGATTTCCAGAGTTGCAGGTTTATGAGTGCTTGCAACAAAGCTTATCAGAATGTTCTGTCTTAATTAGGCGGGTCAGAGTCATGCCTCCTTTGCCACAGGTGACGGGCAGAAGCAAATGATGGTGGACCACAGTGTGAGATACGATGTTGGACTAGATTGGCTATGACCCAATCCAGCAGGGCTGCTCTTATGTTCTAACATGATTATTGGAACCTTCAGAGTTTTGAAAAAGTGAAGCCAATACTTGAGTCCTGATAAGAGGAATTTACAATTTAGGAATACAGCAAATCAAAAAGGCCTTTGTTCTTGCGCACACATACACCCCTGATAAAAATAATAGCTCATGTCTTTTGGTAAAATTCATATCACTTAAGGAGATGCATAAATCCCAACTCAGCCTTCTTACCATTAAATAATAATTCATGCAACTGGAGCCCCAGGGCTGATGATCTAAAAAGAGTAGAAGCTGCAGGCTTAAAAACATCAGCCTTTTGACCAGAACATCCCGAGGAGGTTGCTAAGTGTGAGATCTGACTCACCAGAACTGTCAAGAATCCAACTAGAACTTAAAGGAAATAGCAATCTACGGTGCTAGATTTTTCTAGCTGCCTACAAGAGGATGTCTGGAAGGGATGGAAGAAAGGATAAGTATGCTGTCCAGGGTGCTGAAACGTAAAATCAAAGAATCTCAGAGCAGCAGGGAACTAGAAGCATAAGTATCAGATCAGAGCATAATAAGCTACAAGAAAGGAACAGGTGGGGCAGAGCAGGTACCTTCAAAGCTTGAAAAGACAGATTAGCCAAAGGGAGCCATATCAGGGAAAGTGCAGGACTCTGCTGCTCTGCCAGAAGAGGTGGTGACAGCAACCAGCCTGGATAGATTTAAGAAAAGGTTAGACAGATTCATGGAGGACAGCTGCATCAATGGCTACTAGAATGGTCTTGGAGAGACAGATTGGAGAGACAGGAAGGATGCATCCAAAGGATATTTGCTGGGAGTCTATAGCAGTTGAAGGTTTTGCCTTTGTCTTCTGCTTGAGATGCCTAGAAGCTATTGGTGAGCCACTAAGTGAGACGGGATGCTGCACTGGATGGGACGTGGCCTAATCCAACAGGGCTCCACTTACCTTATATTGTTCTGCTATATAACAGTAGGGACTGCCAAATAGGAGCTGTGCTGTCTGTTATTCACCCAAGAAGTAAATGCAGACAGGATAGAAGTTGTGTTCTGGCATGCAAATTTCCTTCTATATAGTTTTTGAGCCAATATAACCTCTGCAGGTTTGGAAAGGGGAAGAAAGCAATAAGGAAGGGAGAACAGAATATTGAAATGAAACCAGGCAAATCCTCCATTTTGCTTTGGAGCAAGGGTGTCTGATCTTGTGGCCCACAGACCACATATGGCCCAGAAAGATCTTGTCAGGTTATAATAAGTAACTGATGTGACTCCACATTGGTCGAGTGAGCTTCACTCTCTTCATGGGTCTTGTCACTTCCACCACCTCTATTTGTGGAACTGGATTCCAACCACCCATTCTCTGATAATGCCATTGTGCTGACTGAAAGCTAGTGCTTCTCCTTTTCTTATCTCCACTGGGATCCTATGCTCCTTGTCCTGTTCTAAATCATGTCTATACAAATCCTGTGTTTGGTAAGATGTCAGAAAGGCTCCTCTGAGACTCTGACACTGGGTTTTTGCAACACAGTGAGTCAGCACAGCCGGTGAAGATGGAATTGACTCATTCAGGTAGCGGCTGCAGATGGAACAGCGAGAAGTTTCTAGCATCACCAGCAACCAGGAGACAACTTTTGCAAATCAGCAAAGAGTGCAAAATACTCGCCTGTTGTGCAAAAACCAAATGGAAAATAGCACATGGCTAGGTGCCAGTTCAGAGGGCCTATCAATTAGAGGTAGGCATTTGCTACCAAAGAAGATCTACCCACATAGCTTCTAGAAAGGGTTAAACAAATTCATGGAGGATAGGGCTGTATCCAGAGTTGTTTATACTGTGCAGCAGAATGCGGAGTCACAATCAGGGCATCACACATGACAGTCGATGCATCATGATGGCATTGCATTATCCAATCATTGCTACGCACTTATGGTAATGCTGATGTAAGGACACTTGCTGCGCAAGTGCGCAGTATAAAGAAAATCTGAATTTTCCCCGCAGTCCAGGCAGAACAGTGAAAGCAGCACAATGAGAGCAGGAGGGCAGATCAAATGTGATTGGCTGCTTCAGCCCACGTGACTGCGTGTGCTGACTCAACTCTCACAGCTTCCGATGTGAAGCTATGGAACTTCCTTTCAAGTCAGGATGGCTGGTCATCACTATGCAGCAGGTAAGCTGCGGATTTATTCTCAAGTCTGGAGGCAGCCCAGGTGTATCAATGGCTACTAGAATGGATGCCTAGGTATCACTTCCAGGTTGGAGAGACAGGCAGGGTACCTCTAAGGCCATTTGCTGGGATTCAAGAGCAGATAAAGGTTTTGTCTTTGTCTTCTGCTTGTGATGCCCAGAAGCAAGATAGAATATTGAACTACATGGGCTGTGGTCTGATCCAGCAGTGTTTCATGTTCATTGTTATCATAATATATTCTTACCACTTGACTTCTAATGCCCTGCAGTTATTCAAATGCAGGAAGCAAGATCCAGCCACTTTGCGGAAGGGTGTACTAAGAAGAAGAAGAAGAAGAGTTGGCTTTTCTCACCCATTTAAGGGGACTCAAAGCGGCTGACAAAGCTTCTGTTCTTCTCCCCACAACAGAACACCCTGTGAGGTAGGTGGGGCTGTGAGAGCTCAGAGAGAGCTGTGACTAGCCCAAGGTCACCCAGCTGGCTTCATGGGGGAGGGCAGAATCGAACCCAGTATTCCCAGGTAAGAGTCCGGCTCCCTAACCACTAGACCAAACTGGCTCACGGTGATGCAGTATGCCCACCTCCTATGAGAAGATGTTCTTTGAAGGGCCTGTATTTAAGGAGTAATGTGTCCTGTAGTTTGCTGAAGGAGATAGAATCTTCATGGACTATGGCAACTCCCCCACCCCACCCCATTACCCTAGGCTGGTGCTGCACAAAGTAACCTGTGCGCCACATCTGGGTAAGTGCAGGACCTTCCAATTCACCCACCCAGGTTTCTGTTATGCACACCAGGTCTACCCTTTCAGGTCATGGATAACAGATGACTTGTTTGGGACTGATCTAGCATTTACCAACAGCACCGCCAAGCTAGTAGGGAGGTTGACAGGTATCCCTGTATTCTGAGCATTGGTAGAGTAGAAGAAATGATAGCCTGAACATATCTAACACTCCCTCAACAGAGCTTCCTTCTCTGCTTCTCTCAACCAGGCACATAGCTTCCTCTAATTAACAGACCCCCTCTGGCAGGATATCCTAGGCACTCACTGCCCAGATGGTCAGGCAGCCAGCACTGGGACAACAGGAGGGACAGAGAACCTCCTGGATCTCATCCACGAGGCAGATGTAAACATGGCCACCAAAAGTCCCTTTCACATGGATCAGTGGTCCAATTTGGTGAGGGGTGAGTCTCTCACACTGCACACCTCTCTTTACCTGTCTGTGATCCAGTGCTGGAAGCAAGAAGCAGATGCCAACCCATTCAGCAACATCTGGAGGAGCTCAGACTCGTGTGCCCTCTGCATTAGATCTTAGCCTTTCCGTTCACAAGGATCACATATGAAATGAAACCAGAAGTGCTTTCGCACTTGGCTCCCATAGTCAATGATAGGTTAACACCTGGGCAGGTGCATCTGCACAACCTCGATGTTAACCTATCATCAGTCGGCAGTGGTGCCCATAATCGTGCACCATACGCATACTAACCCTTAACGCTGGCACCTCAGATAACCCCAAATGCAACTGCATGTGCACAGAGTATCATTGTGATGACGACGCCAGTGGATGCACAACCACGCCAGCCTCCACAACCAAGATGGCATCACCCTGTCAGTGATCGGACACACGCCAGGACACAGATAACTCTCCAGGCACATGGGGATTAGTCTAATGTGTACTAGCATTCCCAAGCGCAAACCCTAGTACACTTTAGTCGCTAACACACTTTTCCTGTCCAGTGGATGGGAGGTCAAGCACAAAAGCAGCCCAGCACTACTTTCTCAAACAGGCTGCATCCCCAAAAGACTTATTTGCCTCTCTAGTCTCCCTCTACCGTCACTCTATTCAAGCGGACTTTAAAAGTGCCATGCACTTCTGGAATAAGCATCCGCATGAGGCTCAGCAAAACGCATGTTTAAAACGCACCTTCCGTCCCCACAGAAGCGTGTTTTCTTTCCCCGCATCTTTTTCTCCCCACCCCCTCTCTTGTTCAAAGGAAAAATAGCCATCGGTTCTCTGTTCATCTCCCAGATCTCCGTCCCCCGAAATGGCTTCCCATGCAGGCAAAGGGAGTGATCGCTCGCTCATTCACTCTCAGCACTTTCACTCTGTTCTCTGTTCGAAATGGCTTCTCGTGCTGGCAAAGGCAGCAGCTGCAGCCATCGGCCACGCGATCATTTGCTCATTCACTCTTAATACTTTCACAGATCACTGTCAAAATCCACCCGGTAGAGTAGCGGTGACTGTAGCAATCAACCCACTTCATACCTGATAACAATGTTACAATTCTCTGCAATTCTGGCTCTTTGAAAGTTCTGACCTTTAGAAAGGAAAGGAAGGGAAGCTGCTGCACTTCTGGGAGATGTATGAATGTTTTATGGCTGTGTGTGCAGGCAGCAATCCCCGCCCCTTTTGCCACGGAGCGCCCCCATGGTAAATGCTGCCAGGAAAACCCGCAACTTCCAAAAAGAGCGCTGGAACTCTTCTTTGAAGTGCACTTTTTTATCATGGATTTTCCTCCTTTTGTAGCACTGGAAGCTCCTTGACAAGCCAGGCATGGGGGCGCTCAGAGGCCAAATATTTTTAGAGGACTTTAAATTGCTTGGGAACAGGCCCATGGATGAGAATTGTCTCACAGAAGAATAACCACACAGCTGCAACAGGTGCACACATCCACCTAGCACTCCACCCAGCTCTTGGAAATACGTTGGTTGGGCAGAAAAGTAGGGCAGGCATATTCCTCCTAGCCATCTCTTCCTGTGCCCCAGCCTCATTTCATACTCTGTCATTGAACTTGTCTCTTGCATGCCCCAATGTAGATAAATAAAGCATTTAAAAGCCATATCTCCCTCTCCTTCTAGGGGTGGGGGGAATGGGAGGCCCAGGACAAATAACTAATTGAGATGGCCGCTTCTCCGCTATGCCCAACTGCCTGCAGGTTTTTTTCCCCTGTAACAAAACAAGAAAAGAAAATGATAATATGAAAGTCAGGAAAGAATCCTGATTGGATAAGGAAACCCTGCAGGTTTCAGGAATATGGGCCAACATCTTTATACCCAGAGGGCTGTTTAAAATAACCTTTTAATTTGTGCACTCAAAACCCTCTATTAACTACTTAGTAGTAATCCATAATCACTGCTTCTGCATCTCCAAGCAAGAAGAAGCCATGGCAGAGGGAATGAAATGCAGTCCTTGTGCATGAGAATTCTTTTCCCTCTCTATTTCTTTGTCTTGCATGGAAGTCACAAAATGTAGCACATTTCTCAAGGTACTGAAATGTTCTTTGCAATTATACTCACAGATATACTGAAAACAAAAGCACAAAATCAATTATCTGCAAATTCCCGATTATTTCTTCATTCAGAACTTTCCTTCAATTTTTATCCTTATTTTATTTTTCTTTTTTACAGGTTTGGGGTAATGAGAAAGCATTCTGGATCAGAAGCAGGACCATTTGCCTCTTTGCATACAGATCCCAATGTCTAGGTATTTAAAAGGCTCAAGTGATGGGGGAAAGTCGGCAAAGGATATTGACTATAAGAAACCTAGGTCCCATAAAGAGTTCCTATGACCCACCCACAGCCTGTTATATAATTCTCACATCAGAGCCTCCAAGTGGACATCTGGCACACAGCAGAATTGTTTGCTCAGCAGAATTGTTCGCTTAGCAACTGGCCACATGATTTGGACAGCAGATGCAGTTCATAAAGATGTTTAGTAAGCAAAGAGTTCATGTAAACAGTCATAGAATCGTAGAGTTGGATGGGACCTCTAGGGCCATCGAGTCCAACCGTCTGCTCAATGCAGGATTACCTAAACCATCCCAGACAGGTATATGACCAGCCTCTGCTTGAAGACCTCCAACAAAGGAGAACTCACTACATCCAGCAGCAAACTATTCCATTGACTGATCGCTCTCACTTTCAGGAAGTTTTTTTAAATGTCTAATCTGCATTGACTCCCTTGAAGTTTCATCCCATTGTTTCTAGTCCTCCCATCTTGTGCAAGTGAGAATAGGGATGATCCCTCTGCACTGTGATGGTCCTTCAGATACTTGAAGACCGCTATCGTGTCTCCTCTCAGTCTTCTCTTCTATAGGCTAAACATTCCTAGATCCTACAACCTTTCCTCATAGGACATGGTTTCCAGACAACTAACCATTTTGGTAGCCCTCCTTTGGACTTGCTCTAGTTTGTCCATGTCTTTTTGTCAGATACTTTTTGCAACTGTCTTTGACAGAGTCCAAGATCTCTGCTGCCATAGAAGGCCACACCTTGTGCCCTGAGAGTACTGGCCAACCCAGTCTTCTGCCTTGCTCTCTCTTCTCCTTGAGAACATTAGAATTAGGTAGGTGCTGCTGGTCCATGGAGTGGAGTGGAAGGAACATGGGAAGCAGCTAAAGAAAGATTGTCAGTGCAAGCGTAATCAATCAGAAGGAAGGCAGCAAGGAAAAGCAGGATGGTGGTGGAGAAACTCAAAAGCAATAATTCACCAGGAACAAGAAAATAAGTGAACAGAAAGAGAACATAAAACAAGCCTTTCTGGATCAGGCCACAGCCCATCTAGTCCAGCATTCTGTCCCACACAGTGGCCCACCAATTGCTTAATGGGTATCTCAAGCAGAAGATGAAGGTGAACCTTTCACCTGCTCTTGACTCCCTGCAAATGCCTTTTAGAGGCATCTTGCCTATCTCTCCAGCCTGGAGGAAGTACTTAGGCATCCATTCTAGTACCCAAGAACATAAAATGAGCCCTGCTGGATTGGTCTACAGCCCATCTAGTCCTGAGGTCCTTTCTGCACTTGGCCTTATTCTGGAATATATCTCAGGATAGGGATCTGCTGTCCACACGGTAATGCAGACTTTGGCAGGCCTTACCTGGGGTCTGACATAGAATGTTCTAGCATGCAGACAGCAGGACCCAAATCCAGGATATATTCCAGAATAAGTCCAAGTGCAGAAATGGCCCAGCATCCCATCTCACACAGTGGCTCACCAATAGCTTCTGGGCATTTTCAAGCAGAAGGTGAAGGCAAAACCATCACCGGTTCTTGATTCTTTGCAAAGGACTTTTGGACCCATTTAGAACTATTCTGATCACTGTCAGGTACAGAAATAGGAACTCCTATCTTTGTAACAGTTATGTTATCACTGACTTCAGCCAAGAAAATCATTCCCCCCCCCCCGCTCAATAAACAGGTTATTGTAAAATATTTTTCACTTTTAAGTTAAGCCGTTTTTCTTTTTCTGTTAAAATAATGGCTTTTTAAAAGCCTTTGACTTTAGAATTATGGCTATTTTCTCCCCCTTATCTTAGCATAATAGCTTCTGTCTTCCACTCTGGTTCTTCCTTTTTCCATTTATCCAACTATGATAAGGCCAGAAAAGGAATATGAACAAAATCCAAACTCTGAAGGAATCTTGCCAGTTAGGAATTAAGCCCTTCTAGATGTAAGCCAGCTTCCTATGCTCCTACCTGCGGGTCAACAAAGATGATAAAAGAATTGATGTGGAAAAGCACCAGACTAGATTAGCCAATTTCAATGTCTTTTGATGACGGCATGAATTTTTTATTTCTCCTAATTCTTTCTAAGCATGGCCCTGTCTGCACTGGGCCTTATATCATGGAATAGAGGCCTGCCATCCACATGCTGGCACAGACTACAGTAAGTCCTGCCCAGAGTCCATGACTGTTGTCCTGTCCTGTCCTGTCCTGTCCTGTCCTGTCCTGTTCCTGGGCTGAATCTGTGTTGTACCTTTATTGTGCTTTGAATGATTTGTTTACTACTCAATGCAAAGGAAGAGGGTTGTGTCTGGATGGATGCCACGTTCTTCCCCAACACATTAGCAGCTGAGTGGTTTAAGGGGCTCTCAGAGGTAGGGATGTTCATGAATGAGTTTTTATGGCGTTCAATTTGTAATGAATCAAATGTTAGAAACTTCATAGTCTTCTGAATAGATCCCCTTCGAATGTGATAGGATTCTATTCAATACGAATGTATTTGTACGAATTCATATGAATATCCAATGTGAATGCATACAGATCCTGGATATGGATCCTGGATACAGACTCTGCATACAGGTTCTGGATATGCATCCTATACCAGTGCATGCCTATCAATACTTATTTGACATGTATCCCTAGTTTAATGAATGTACAAACTATTCAAATGAATGTTAATGTATGAATGTTTTAACATTTGATTTGTGTGCAAGTGTTTGAATTCGTGTGAACTCTTATGAATAAAGCATGTTACAAATATCTGTGCACATCCCTACTCAGAGGTCTTCAAGCCACTTCCCCTGATGTCAGTCTCTAAGGACAAATTCACACTTACCTGGGTAGGGAACAATGGGGTCACTCCCACAGTGTGTCCACATTGCGCAGAGCTGCTTCTGTAGTAGAGGTGGCACCACACATGCAGGAATGTCCTCCCACCATATAAAGGTAAGCAGCTTTAACTGCTCCACAACTATACAAGCAGCAGGGCTGGGAAAGCCCTGCAAGCTCTATCCACACCTCTTCCAGGTGGAAGAGGTGAAATGTACGGATATGCACAAATGTATTTTTGACATGCGAATCTGAGTAGATTCGGATGTCAAAAAAATCCAATTTGATTTGGATATTTAAGATCCGAATGTCATAAAATCTGATCCGAATCTGTAACATTTGAATCCGTAGATTCGAATGTTAGATTTGTATTAATACGTATCTATGTAAAAATCTGTAGGCATCCCGTATTATCCTGTATGCATCCCTTATTAATCCCGTATCTTAAGCACAAGATACATATAATTTTCGTGCAGGTTCGTATACGACATATACGAATTTACACATTTGAATTATCAGAAAATCCATATGGGATTTTCGGAAATCCGATTTGAGTTCAAATGTTGAAATCCAGATTTTTGAAAATCTGATTCGAGACGGATTCGAATCGGATATTCAAATTTTTGAATATCTGCACACATCCCTAGTGAAATGGAGTATATGACTGGGCAATGCAGGAATAGTTGTTTGCTACACTGCCCAGTTGCTGCAGCAATGGTGTCACACAGGTGTTTTGGTGCCATCACCGTGGCAATGTGGTTGCCTGCTTAATGGAGGCAATTTGCACTTAGCTAGCACATATTCAAGCTCCAGCTATGATTTTCGGACGGTTTGGGAAGCCCAAAGTGCGGACTCCCAAATCATTCCAGAACTTCACTTCCCTGGGATAATGTGCCAAGGAAGTAGAAGTGTGAAAAGCCCTTTGACTGGTCTTCAAAACTGACATTAGGGACCAAAGGTGCGCCAGCAGACGCCACATTCTGAATAGTGCTATTATATAGTACCCCTATTTAGCTCTATTTCTTTTCTCTATCACACAACACTAAAACCAGGGGGCATCTATGAAGCTAATGGGTAGGAGAGTCAGATCCAACAAGGGGAAGTATTTCTTCACCCAGAGGGACATCATTCTATGGAATTTACTGCCAAAAGAGTTGGTAACAGCAGCTAACCTAGATGGCTTTAAGGTAGGGTTAGATAAATTTATGGATGACAGATCTATCAATGGCTACTAGAATGGATGCCTAAGTACATCTTTCAGGCTGCGGGTCAGGCAGGATGCCTCTTAGGACATTTGCTGGGGTTTGAGAGCAGGAGAAGGTTTGCCCTTGTCTCTGCTTGAGATGCCCATGGGCAATTGGTGGGCCACTGTGTGGGACAGGATGGTGGACTAGATGGGCTGTGGCCTGATCCAGCAGGGCTCCTCTTATGTTCTTTTGTTAAATTGAATGGGGGAAGCACTACTGTTGTGGATCCTGCCTATATCAAACTATGGTCCTCTAGGTGCTGCTGAATAGAAACTCCCATGCCCCACAGCTGGGGGACAGAGCACATGAATAGAGGATAAATAGGGGATAGAGAAGCCCTGCTGGATCAGGCCACAGATCATCTAAGCCAGCATCTTGTCTCATGCAGCGGCCCACCAATTGCTTCTGGGCATTCTCAGTTTTTGTTCAGGATCACCCGATGGACCAAGATTTGGCCTCCTCCATATTGCTTCATTAAAAAAAATATATCTTGACCTTAATCTGCATTCAAATTTAGCAAATTAAACATCTCAAAGGCACCTTAAAGACAGCCCTGTCCTCCTTCCATCTCAAGTGTCCTCCTTTTCTTCTATCTTAGACTGTTCATATGGGGAGAAGGCAAAGTGGTAAGTGTATGATCCCATCTAAATCATCTTATGTGAGAGTAAGTACTCCAGATCCTACGTTTAGAGAATGTACTTTGTCTATCTGAAGCCGTGCAATAAATATGAAGCCAATTAACCTTGGATGCCCATTGCATGGCAATGAATTAGATAACAACTGAAAAATTGAGGCTGCAATGGATAGATATTGATACTGAGCAGAATAGATATTGACTCCTCCTAGAGCAGCAGAAAGCACCTTCCAGAAAAGAAAAAATCGCCCTCAAAGGCAGACAGAACACAAGAAAACGCTTTAAAGGCATGACACACCCTGAGTCCTTCCCACCAGCACCATGCAGAGTGATTACTGAGGTGGGTTCAGTTTACCGGTGGGATTTCTGCCCAGCATGATTTAGCTTTGGGCAGAAAATGGATGAGTTCACAGGCTATTTCTGGTCCAGTACTAAATCTCACTGGGTGGAAATATCAAAGCTGAAATATCTGAAGCTTATCAGCATCTTTCTGCCCTGGGCTCTATTCTGGGCTCTATTGGGGATGTGCATGAATATTCATGCTATCCATTGTTCATACAAATTGGTAAAATAACAACAGCTGTGGTTGAACTGACTGGGGCCTACATTCATAGGACCTATTTGTCTGCAAAGTGGATTTGACCCAGCATTCGGTGAAAATTTGGTGAAGCTTTGGCCAAG
Organism: Aspidoscelis marmoratus; assembly: GCA_014337955.1. Classification (NCBI taxonomy): domain Eukaryota; kingdom Metazoa; phylum Chordata; class Lepidosauria; order Squamata; family Teiidae; genus Aspidoscelis; species Aspidoscelis marmoratus. The sequence continues at coordinate 7,604,521 of MTQE01002217.1, forward strand.
GCTGGCCCCCTGCAGCCTCCTGTCCCCCCCATGGCCTCCCGTCCCCCCCCCTTGCCTCTGACGATGCCACTGCTGCCACCACCACACACTGTTCTCATAGGCCTAAGTAGGCCTTCCAGTTCTGCACAGGCAGTTCCTACCCTGTCACACAATCCCCAAACGGGGAGATGTGCACACAGCCCCGGAAGTGCTGTTTTGACTCCTGAAGAGCATCGAAATAGGCCCAGAGATGCCACCACAGCCTCCCGGTACTCTCCGTTACCTTTATGGAGGCTGTGGTGGCATCTTGGGGCCTATTTCAATGCTCTTCAGAAACCAAAACAGCACTCCCATGTCTGCCCACACAGCTCTGCCGTATGATCCCCACATGGTACCCAGATGGAGAGCTGTGCATGCAGACATGGAAGTGCTGTTTCAGGCCGGTTCTGAGCAGTGCAGCCTGTGGCATGGCAATGCTGATGGCAAGTGAGTGGGGGGCAGGAAGGGAGGAGTCGGGTGGTCACTTCATTTTGTGCACAAATATTTGTGTACCAGACTTTTTTTTGGGGGGGGGGGATTCAGCTGCAGTTGAATATTCCCACATTTGATTCACATCAAATCAAATGTGGAAATAGGGGTCTCCTTGTCATGCCCCATCTTGCCAGTCCTTCAGAGGAGGAAGGTGTGCCTGCAATGTCACAGCAGCCTGGGCAGCAACCAGGACATAGCAGCGCAGACGTTGTGTGTCAGCGCCCAGCGTTGGGGGAGCCCACAGACACCTATGGGGACAAAAGCTCAGACAATGAACCCCTAGAGTGCCCCTCCCTGCTACTTCTCCACCAGCAAAAGCAAATCAGGCACTGATCACAGGGTTTGGCCCAGCTGCCCCAGCAAGGGTGTGGTGCTGCTTCCCCTACTTAATTGAGCAGCACATGCTGAACCAGTATTGCAGACAACTCTACTGCAACTTCCGCCATGCCTGTATCTTGACTCTTGGACCCCCTTGTGACTTTGCTGAACTTCTGGAAACCTCAACTTTGGACTGACTGACCGTGCTGATACTTGCTGAATCTGACTTTGAGTATTCCTGAGCCCTCAAAGACGCCCCTGACTTTGGACTGAACTGATGCTGAGTATTCCTGAGCCCTCAAACGACTGCCATAAGTGTGCACGTGCGTTTTGCCTCACTGCCTGGGACACAACACTCCTGTCCACACGCTAGTGAAGACTACAGCAGACCCCACAGAGGGACAAGTTTATGATAAAATAAATAAGCCAGATTTTTTTTCCCCAGTAATGCCGCAGAATCAGATAGAAAGAACATGACCTTTCCCTACTGGAAGGGCCAGAATCAGCAATGGAACAAATTCATAAGAAGGCTAGATAGAGGAGGCAGCATCAGTAATGGAACAAATTGGTACATAACCCTGCTGACACGGTAATCCTGTGTTTGTTGGGATGTTTTCCCTCTCTCATGCCATTTCAAAATCCAGTAGGAGAAGTCCAGAGGAGCTGTTTATCAGAATTGCTGGGCCTGAGCAGATTATCTCAATCAACTCGACCTTTCATTTTAATATACTGCTGGCCAGGGAGTGTTTTTGTATTTAATGTATAGCCCAAAACATGGCTCTGGAAATAGATAATCTCTATTTAGGGCATTTTTATCCAGGGTTTTTTTTTTTCTCTCTCTCTCTCTTTCTTTTTTTCTCCCTCAAAAGGATTAGGATAATTCTGCCCCTTCACTCTATCAAGGGATGATTATCATTCTCTTTCTCTCCCGCTCTATCCACTCTTCCTCGCCCCCCGCTCCAATCCATCTTTGGTTCCGGAAAGATGACCCAGCTGCCACCCCAGATAAAATAAGCTTGGCTGTTCAAAGGGAGAGGACCACGACAAGGCCACACAGCAATGTCACAGTGTCACAAATGAAAGTTTTAAAAGCACAGCCCTGTTGTGTTTGATCGTGGAGTTCCTCTTCACCTAAAGGGGGTTTCTTCTAAGGAAACCCTGAACTTGGGAACCGATTAGCCTATTGTCTGGATCCCAGGGGGAAAATGTCCCTGAAGCACGGGCCTTTCTGCACTTGGGCCCATAGTTTGCGTGCAGTGCAGTCCTGGATGCAGTATCTGCACTTGAAGGAGCCGTTTCCAGCTCCAGTTCCGTTTACGCATATTTTCCTTGACCACCTTTGCTGCCTCTGGTAAAGCCCTTTCACACACCTGTGGAACTGGGAAAGTCATGTGAGGTGCTGTGCAAGTGTGCTGGCACCTCAGATAACCCCAAACATGAGTGCACATGTATGGTATGTCACCATCATCCCCGTGACCACAACAATGCACGTGCCATTGCCCCAGCCTCTCGGAAGAAGATGGCAGAGCCTGGACATGTGTCCACACCTCAGATAGGTCTGCACTAGCATTCCACAATAGCTTCCTTCCTTCCTTCCTTCCTTCCTTCCCTCCCTCCCTCCCTCCCTCCCTCCTTCCTTCCTTCCTTCCCCCCTTTCCTTATCTTAAAAATGTCATCATACCTAGTTCCTTCATTTTCATCATTTTCTGGAAAAGGGTCTGAATGTATTCCATGGAAGAGAAGATGATAAACTACTGCAGCTTTAGCTAGTTTAGCTACAGTAACAACAACAACAACAACAATAATAAAATAATATTTTTTTAAAAAACACGTTAACAATTTCCTCAACCTGCAAGATGAATCTGAAGCCCTCTGAGCCTTCTGAGCAGCGACTATCAGGCAAACGCTGGGGAAAATAATTTTAAAATGACCTTTTTCACTCTTTCTATTCAAATGAGAATTTCCCATCTAACCCTTGTCTCAACGCTTTCCTTCTCTCCCACCTTGAGGCGCTGAAGGTAATTTATCTGCTTCGTGTGTACATGGCAGCTCTTTGATTCATTCTGGGGAAAAGAACACTTTTTTTAACATAAGGTCTTGACCTCCCACTTTCCAGGTTTCATGTCTTGGCTTTGCAGAACAGGTTTCTTCATGGAGATTATGTTCTAATCTTAACTAAGAGTGGATGGGAATTGAGGAGCTTTTAGCAGGCATTAGGCATTTTTGATCTGGTGCTTTTTCTTTACCGTCCTTTAAGAATGTTTTCAAATGCATTGAGATTGCTTCTTTTAACAGGATTGAGTAAAGGCACCATCCGTCCCAGGATGAGGGCAAAACAATTGCGGTAGTTGCCAGCCAGATACTAAGAAAGAACCAATGTCTTATGCTTGGCATCTAAGGGCCTTTCTGCCCTGCCTGATGTTCTGCACCAATACAACTGTCCAAAGGGCCTCTCTTCTGCAGGATACGGAAAGCACCACCCACCTCTAGTATGTTCCTTCCACACAGGATGGAGCAAATTCAGAATCAGGATCCCCCTGACCTGAATCACCTGGTAAACTAGTGCTGGAAATCCAGATTGTGGAGGAGTGCACAAGTGTACGCCTCCATGTTCTCTTTTTTAACATAGGGCTTCCCCCTTCTGCACTCCACTGTGGGCTAGAGAGGCCACACACTCCTGGTTACCCACTAAAATGGCTGCCTAAGTTGACATACTAGACCTATTTTAACAAATCTATGCTAGACCGGCCCAGGGAGATGTGTGGAACGGCGGGCACCTTTGTGGACCAGTGTAGCAGGGATCCCATTTCAGTGGCGCACCAAATCCTGCCACCAGAATGAGTCCCCATAATTCCTGGCTTTCAGAGCCCTCACGTCTAGGCCGCTTCAGTCTGGATAGACAGCGTTTAAGAGGGGGACCTGATTGAAGTATATAAAATTATGCATGGTATAGAAAAGGTGGATAGAGAAAATTCCTTTTATCTATCACACACTAGAACCAGGGGGCATCTATGAAGCTGATGGGTAGGAGAGTCGGATCCGACAAGGGGAAGTATTTCTTCACCCAGAGGGTCATCAGTTTATGGAATTTGCTGCTGGAAGAGGTGGTGACAGCTACCAGTCTAGATGGCTTTAAGGAAGGTTTAGACAATTTATGGACGACAGATGTATCAATGGCTACTAGAATGAATGCCTAGGTGCATCTTTCAGGCTGTGGAGGGGAAGCAGAGTGCTTCTAAGGCCATTTGCTGGGATTCGAGAGCAGGAAAAGGTTTGCCCTTGTCTCTGCTTTAGGTGCCCATGGGCCATTGGTAGGCCACTGTGTGCAAAAGGATGGTGGACTAGATGGGCTGTGGCCTGATCCACCAGGGCTTCTCTTACGTTCTTTTGTCAGTTCTTCTGCGTAGCACAAGGCTTGTCCAGGGACAGACATCAGTAATTTGGAAGGCCTTGTTCTGGGGCAGGAGGAATGCTCCAGTCAGAACAGTTTCAGCTGAACCACTGCCTACAAACACAAACACACACACACACACACAAAATGAAACAACTTGTTTTTGATTTGTTTTTGTAGCCAAGTAGTTACGGGAAGGGGAATTCTACACTTGCTACTCTAATCTTCTCACAAACATACAACGAGGAAGAATTTAATAGACGATCTGGTGTATAGGGCCACAGTGCATCTAATCCAGCATCCTATCTCACAAAGTGGCCCAGCATTTGCTTCTGAGCACTCAGAAGCAGAAGATGAAGGGAAAAACCTTTACCTGATCTCAACTCCCTGAAAATGGCCTTTAGGGCATCCTGCCTCTCTCTCTCCAACATGGAGGCAATATCTACACATCTATTCAAGTTAACAATTGATACACCTCTCCTCCATGAATTATGAGAAGCCCTGCTGGATCAATCCAAAGCCCATCTCATTCAACATCCTGTTTCACAGAGTGGTCCACCAATTGCTTCTGGCATCTCAAGCAGAAGACAAAGGCAAAACCTTCACCTATCCTTGACTCCCTGCAAATGACAGAAGTTAAGGACAGTGGCCAGTGTTCCTCTTGTGAACACCAAACCATCTCAAACCTAACCAGAACCTACCTGGGGCAGTCAGTGTAAATGCTCCTGTGCCACAGCACCTTTGCGCAGAACTCATGTGAAGGTTGAGCCCTCTGGTCTGAGTAGAGATTATAAAAAAAAAACTGGGCAGGAGTGAGAAGATAGACATTCATTTACCCTGAGAGTACCTGGGTGAACAGATAAGTTTTTGATAGATGTCTAAAACAAAGTAGGCAGCTTCCACATGATGTCTCTGATTTGAATCAATTAACTCTGGCAGGTTCCATACAGCCAAACCAGGTCAAGCCGAAAGAGCACCAGGCTTGCAGTTTCTGCACAATCCTGCACCTATTGTTGAGGCCATTGTGAAGAAGGAAGTCAGCTGCAGGAGCAACTTACCTGTGTCCCTGCTACCTGACACCATGAAGCAAGACTCCAAAAATTACTGACTTCCAGATGGAAATGTGGATGCTGGGGAAATTTTGTTCCCCAGCCTTGATGTATGACCAAGCTACAATATGCAGGGCGTGTGAATAACCTACCTCCCTGTCCCTGGGCCAAAGCAAGAGTATACCCCTTCCACTCCCCCATGAAAGTTGTCCAAGAGGTGGAAATTGTGTTGCGTGAGTTAAGTGATGCATTTTTGACATTTGATTCTCAACAAATCAAATCTTTGAAAATCCATATTCGTATGAATAGATCACATTTGAATGTGGTAAAATTCTATTCGATACGAATCTGTTTGTACGTATTCGTACAAATATTCTATATGTATTGGATACGATGAGTAAGTATTCAATACGTATCTGATGTGTATCCGTAACTCTGAAAACGTCAAATCCAACCTGAATCCACTTTTAATCCGCTGTCATTTGAGATGCCAAATGCAATCTGTATCCATTGTGGGTGTGACTGGCACTCTGTTTTTCCACACACCCAATCTAACGAATGTGTGAACTATTCATACAGATGTCCAGAAATATTCGTATTCGGGTGAATGTTAGTATATGAATATTGAAACATTCTATTACTGAGTGAATTTCCAAATTTGTATGAATAACATGGACCTTGGCAGCTTTTTATCAATGTATGTCAGCATTTTGCCTGAAAAAGTTTGTCCATCCATCCATCCATCCATCCATCCATCCATCCATCCATCCATCCCTGTTTTAGACTATTGTTGGTCAATGTGGATTTACATTTTCCTGCTATGTTGAACTACAGTTCCAAAGGTGGACGCACTTCAAGACTCTCCAGAAATGTGATGCTGTAGCAGGATTGCCAGGTAAACAAAAAAGGCAATTCAGGTATGCAAGTTCCTCCTCTTTGTGGAAAGTTCCATGAGGCCTGTTGTCTGCATGCTAACACAGACTCTGGCAGGTTCTATTTGGGGCCTGCTGGGGCCCGCACTAGCATGTGGACAGCAGGCCTCGGTTTTAGGGCTCATTCCAGAACAAAGCCAAGCGCAAAAAGGCCCATGGTCATCACACTTTTTACTCCCTCCTAATGCTGTGTTAGTTTTTTGCATGTATTTATGTACATATGTATTTGTATACCCTACACTCAGATGTCTCAGGGCGGATTTCAACAAAATCAAAATCAAAACGGATTTTTTAAAAGCCCAGAAAAGCATATTATATTGTTATTGTTGCTTTCTTTTATTTTAAAAAAAATCATTCATATTTTATACTGAACATTTTTACTGAATGTTGTGACTCTTAGATGAAGGGTAGGATATATGCAAGCAAAAAGAAGGAAACAAAGAGAAAAGGAGGAAGGAAGGAATTTAACTGACTCCCTCTGTGCAAAAATCAGACATTGATACCCATAAAGCCAGCCTCCCGACACCACTTAATTGTTCCCCTGAAGGACAAGTGAAATTCTCCTGCATCTACATTTCCAGGGTGGTTTCCTGGAACCACTCTTTGTTTCCAAGAAGTTTGAATGCTAAGCCGTTTAAGGCAGAAGATTATCTGGAATGAAACCTGGCTAACTCCTTATTGCAGCAGAAACTAAAGCCGTAGTCATTGCTTTGCATCTGAACTCTGAAACACTGCTTTGGGCATGGAGGGTTTTTTTTAATAGTCTTCAGCTGATATCTGTTAAGGAAGGAAGGAAGGAAGGAAGGACGTGGTATTTGGCGCTTTTCTGTCAGTGCCAACCAGTGATTGTGATCTTAAGAACATAAGAGGAGGAGCCCTGCTGGATCAGGCCACAGCCCATCTAATCCAGCATCCTGTCTCACACAGTGGCCCACCAATTGCCCATGGGCATCTCAAGCAGAGACAAGGGCAAGTCTTTCCTGCCTTCCTAGTCACCTGCTGTGGCATTTAGTCCTGAGTTCAACTCATGTGATGGAAACTTACTGGCTGGCGTCCTTCTTCCTTAGTGCTCACATTTCATGCCTCACTGCTTTAGTCATTCTGATGTCCTCTTCTTCGGAGTGGGCCTTGCCGACGGCAGTAATGCATTATTAACTTTGCCTTTCTGGGCACAAGCAATCAAAAATTAATAAACACATACAAAGCATTTCCACTTCAGCTCCCTCCCTCCCCATTCCCTCTTCTCCCCCTTTGTGACCAGGTGTGGGTGTGAGCCTTTCTTCCCTCCACCTTCATCCATCACTTTTAACAAAAGCCTCAATGGTGGGATACCTTCCTTTGGCTGGCACCACGTCTTGTTCGAAAAGGACATTTCATGCCAGTGAAGATGGAGAATTTTCAGCCTGACAACCTAACTGAGTCTACTCCACTCCAGGCTGGACTAGGAGAAGGTGTGTAGAACCTTTCATCAGTGCCTTAACAAAACCTGAAAAGAAGAGTTGGCTTTTCTACCCTGCTTTTCTCACCCATTTAAGGGGACTCAAAGCAGCTGACAAAGCCTCTATTCTTCTCGCCACAACAAAACACCCTGTGAGGTAGGTGGGGCTGTGAGAGCTCTGAAGAGAGCTGTGACTAGCCCAAGGTCACCCAGCTGGCTTCATGGGGGAGGCTGGAATCGAACCCGGTATTCCCAGATAAGAGTCCAGCTCCCTAATCTCTAGACCAAACTGAGGTGTTTTTGGACCACCCTTCCCATCTGCTGGAAGGGAAAGGAGCACAAGACCCAACTCTGACTAGCACTCACACTTGAGCGCTAGTCAACTTTACCCATTCTCTCCCCCTTGGGATCAGATACTCACCTTAATCGATCCGGGACCCGGTCCTCCTCCAGGCACCACCATTTTGGCAACAGCACCTCCACAACTGTGTGTGCGTCAGCAACATCGCCTTGACAACACTGGCGCCCTGCACACGCACAGTCATGTGTGCATTCATCTGAGGTCCCAGCGTGCTTGCGCAGAGTGACATTTTCAGGGTAGGCTGCAGCCGCGCACGTGTTTTGTGGGCTTTGCAGGCAGCCTGATTGACAGGAGAGGCGGAGCAGAGAAGGAGCCCGCCAGAATCGACCAATGAGAGCAGCCGGATCATGGAGCATAAAAGGCAGCAGCCCGGCATTCTCAGTGTCTCTCGTCGTGAGGTTTGTGCAGGAGAGGGACCATTGAGAGGGTCTGCAGCACTCTCGGGACTTCTAGGCCTTCATCTCTCAGCAAGGAGGGACGGGGATAGAAAAGAAGATCTAGACTCAAGAGGGAGGAAGATCTTGGTGCAGAAGACTATTTACTCAGAGTTAGAGGGAAACAGGGACCTGCGAGGCAGCTGAATTGCCACAAGGGAGAGTAGTCACACTGAACAGTAGTGGGAATCTATTATGTGGAGCTTATTTAGGCTGTTAGCTTTTGGTGAAGCAGTTTATTGGGAACCATTTATTTCTTTATTCATCAGCTACCATCTTTACAAGCAACTCAGGGACTTTGAACTAACTTTTACTTTGCTTCTACATTCTATTTATTTTGTATTAATAAACATTCTTTGGTTCACACTAGTGTTTATGTGCTGCTTTAAAGGGGAAGTCTGTTTATAAACTGATAAAGCAGGATGCCCTTGGGGTATATTTTCCAGTTCATATACTGGCATCCCATTGTTGGCAGTTGGGCCATGGTGCTTGGCAGTTGCTTCCTTTCCGTGCAGCTCTGCGGAGGGCGAGTTGGGAGGGGTTGGGACGAGTCGCCACATGCAGGACCTCAAACAACCCTTGTGCACCAGCGAGAGCAAATGGTCAAGCTGCTGGACACTTGAGGCAAGTTATTAGCTAATGTTGGTCAATCAACAATTAATGCACTTCTGGGGAAGGAGGGCATGTTTGGAGGCTGTAGCAGCCTAGTCAATGCATGTATGCTCTTTCCCAGTGGTGCACTAATTATGCACTAGAGGTGGTAGTGCAAAAAGGCCTCTGGCCTCTTTTATGTGACATTTTAGTTGCACGTATAATGGATCACATCTTGAAGAAAAGGTGCGTTGGTTCATAAAAGTGGCGGCAAGGCCTTCTAACTTCCCCGAGTGTCCTTGGTCCTTTCCCACACTGCACAAGGTATTCTGCATCGTGCTCCCACAGGTTGCTGCTGGATCACTTGAAGGATCATCTGCTTTGCAAGAGGTCCATCCGTGAATGAAAGTTTTCACCCTGGGAGGGTGTCAGCCAGGGCAGTTTTTGCCAGGTCCCCAGAAACAGTGAACTTCCAACATGGCCTCTGGGTGCTTGGCGAAATGGTACCCAGCATAATGCACTGTCCACGTGCGGGCCATGGAGCACTACATCAGCTAGGCCACTGTGTAGACAACCTACAAGTGGTCCATGCTTAGAGTGGGTTACAGTGTCCGTTTCACACAGCAGCCTGATCCCAACCCCCATTTTCTGAGGATGAACCAGTCTACTGGGAGGCATGACCTCCTGGTAGACTATTCCGTAGAGCAGACAGAGCGGCCTAGCCAGTCCCCTGGGTCAGTCTACTGGTCCAGTGCAGACACATCCATTGGTTACCAGCAAAAGCCTAGCAAGCTTTTTTGAGTGTACAATTCAAATTAAAGGGGGAGAAGATTTTATTTCATGTGTTTCACATACTAAAATTTCTCGGCCACTAGGCAAAGCATACAGAATAGAAGATTATAGTGACGAGTATGAAGATGACAAACTGGAGAAGATTACAAATTGTGGGATCTGCTAACCTGTCTAGAACTGAATGAAATTACAACAGACCAACTACAGAAGCACTGCTGGGCACCTCATGCATAATCAAACGCTACGCTTGTAATCCCCAGGTTGAATCATAAAGAAGAAAATCAGCCAGTATTGACTGCAATACAATATTTGTGAATAATAGTAATAATGAAGCGGCAGACATATATTCTACAGCAAAACCTCCATGATTCCTAGGTTCATGGTTAGGACTTGAATCACAGGAGTTAAACAAGTCTCTGGGCCAGTTTGCCTCCACCTTGTGGTTAGGGACCTGCATGGATTATTTATCAGGTTTGCACTCATATGAATCTGAACATTCGCGTTCAAATCGAATGTTGGCTACTTTTGAAGATTGGCGTTTGAATGTGAAACGAAGGCTCTTGTGCCTTTGTTTGATGCTTTGCTATATTTGTGAAGCTGTAAGGGGACTGTCCAATCACATCTGCACCAGATTCAGAGCAGATTTGGAGAGGAAGAGATTTGGAGCACTGTCACTCCAAAAAAGAAGATGCTGACACTCTGCCAGTGATCGCACACATGCCCAGACAGTGATAAGTCTCTGGGCACATGGTGTTGAATGGTAGTATGCATTTGTCGCTAACATACTTCTCCCGTCCAACGATAGCAGCCCAGGGGCAATTCCACACCTCCCTTCCTGTCTGCTGGATGGGAAAGGGGTGTAATCACCCAACATTGACTAGTGCTCTCACTTGCGAGAGGTAGTCAATTACACCCCACGCCCCGCATAATTGGTCACTCACCTGTGACTGATCCCAGAGCCGGTCCTCTTCTGGATGCTGCCATTTTGGTTGTGGCACCCTCCACGACTTCACATGCATCAGTGCCGTCACTATGGTGACGCTGACGGTCTGTGCATACACAGTCGCATCTATGGTTGTCTCAGGTGCCAGCATGCCTGGACCTCAGATGACCCCGAAGCACTGGAAGAGGTGTGAATGGCCACTGCCTGGGCGTGCCAGGCAAGCTTTCAGTTAAGATTGGTAAACGTGTGGGACACAATTTTGTGCTCCACACCTAGTGAATGATTAGGGAACTTCCAGAAAGGCTGGGGGCGCCTGGAGGCTGTAACAGCCTCCTCAAGGTGTGGATGCCCTTCCCTAGAAGTTCCCTAATTATGTACTAAGGGCTGTAGTGCAAATAGGCCTCAAATTTAGGCTCAAGGCCTATCAAATTGGCAACCAGAATGATTAAGGGTCTGGAACACCTCCCTTATGAAATCAGGTTGCGATGTCTAGGCCTCTTCAGTCTGGAGAGATGACATTTAAGAGGGGACCTGATTGAAGTATATAAAATTATGCACAGTATAGAAAAGGTGAATAGAGAACATTTCTTTTCCCTGTCACACAACACTAGAACCAGGCATCTTTGAAGCTGGTGGGTAGGAGAGTCGTATCTGAAAAAGGGAAGTATTTCTTCACCCAGAGGGTCATCGGTTTATGGAATGTGCTGCCGGAAGAGGTGGTGACAGCTACCAGCCCAGGTGGCTTTAAGGTAGGGTTAGACAAATTTATGGATGACAGATGTATCAATAGCTACTAGAATGAATGTCTAGGTGCATCTTTCAGGCTGGGGAGCAGGAAGCAGGACACTTCTAAGGCCACTTGCTGGGATTCGAGAGCAGGCAAAGGTTCATCCTTATCTCTGTTTGAGATACCCATGAGCATTTGTTGGGCCGCTGTGTGCGACAGGATGCTGGACTAGATGGGCTGTGGTCTGATCCAGCAGGACTACCCTTATGTTCTTATGTTCTAAATTGGACAGCGCTATTTGGAAAGTTCACATTTGGAACCAACACCCTGCCTGTTTCAGAAGAGAATTTGAACCAGACACAGGGATGTTCTAACAAATCCAGGAACCGTCCCTGTTTGACTGAAGTTTGAAGGCATTTGAATCAAACCAAATGCCCTGCTCTTTGAAGGGGGGGGGGAGGTTGAATTTGAACCAAACACACACAAAATAAACTTGTGCTTTTCTCTATTATTGAATTGTTTCCACAGCCAACAGGGAACAGCCCACAGATAAGCAGTTTCGAAGCAGCTGAGAAAATTTCCAAAGGGCAGGAGTGGACACAGAGTTCAAAGGACAGTCATTTCCGAAGTGAGCATGTTCAGTACAAAGAGAAATAATTTTCAGACAGGGTCTCCAACTTCATTATTTAATACTTCAAATAAACTCATTAGATTTGCAGTCTTCAGAATGTCTGGCTCTTTCACAGTGTGTCTGGGGCACTTGCCATCTTTTGCAAAAGGCTGCAAACAAACAAACAAAAATCCATAAAGCCTACATTCCGTAGATCTATGGAATCACGCCAAAGCAATTTCTGCAAATGAGAACAAAGTTCCAGATGACTTGGGTCTTGAAAGTTTGCCATTGTTTGTTTGTTGGTCATTTGTCTGACTGTGAAAACTCATGACAAACAATTATACCATCCAGAGCACCTCACACCTTCAGCCACACATTTGTGGCCCGTCACAGAGGGGGGGAAACACTGCTAATACTGTATAGCAAAACAAAGATTCACACCCTAGCTCAGCAACCACTCAACTCACCTGTCACTCATACCCAGGGATTATGCTAATACATAGTAAAGAGGAAAGCCTCAACAGCCCACCTTTAACACTTCCACCAAAGGAAACAGCATTAACAGATTACTGCCAGGAAAAGATCAATGCCCCATTAACAACAGACACAAAAGAAGAACTGCCAAGCAAACAACAGACATCTATAAGAAGGGAAATGAGGTCTAGAAAGACACAAGTCGCTTCTGACTCTTCCAAAAGCCAAATCCTTTGAAGATGGATATCGCAGCAATATTTAAAAGCTTAGGTTCTCAGACGAAACCTGGAACATGGCACAACAGCCCCAAAACTGCTACATATAAGATTGAAACCAGCTGTGAAAGCCTACATACAATCAGATCAGACAGCCTCTAACACAGACTTGGACTACAGAGTTGGACTACTGGTGGGTGGCGCCTCCATGATCTGGTTTAACATACAGAGATGGAGACCCAGAATGGGTACTACATGGACCCTTAATCTGGATTAAGGGTACATGCAGATAGGACCAAGTTTACTGCTCCAAATCAGCATGGAGAAGGACCAGCCAAGATCTTTCACATCACTCAGCATTCTAGCTGTGGATATTATATTACAGCCTTTTTGTGGTTCATTATCTTGGGCTGATAAAAATTGCAAATAGCTGAAGGCACCAAGTTAATAGGAGTGAATATATTATTATTATTGGTCACTTTTCTATTAATTTTCTTGATGCCAGTTTCCTACACTGCATAATAAAATTTGCTTTGATAGTTTCACAGCTGGAGCACTTGGAAGGTCCACTTGGGCATCCAGGTGGCACTCTGCTGGACCAGAGGAAGGTTTCAACATGATCATGGAAGGCCATGATAGTGCCAATTTGGTGTCAATCGACAAGTACTCATGCCCCTATAGGGGGCATTGATCTGATCCAGTGTGACGTATTTTCTTTATTATAAAACTCATACTTTATACCCAAAGTACATGAAATTCAGCAACACCACTGATTTTTAATATCCACTAAATATCTAATGTTCTTCAGCCACAGATAGGAAGAAACCAACTTCTTAAAATTTAGCAGCTAATAGATCATTTCCAGAGAGGTTGCAATGGAATAGCACTAGGAACAATAAGAAATCAACAGCAATGTGGCGTAAAATCCTATAAATTTGCAATTCTATCCCAACCTATACCTAAAGGTCTCAGGACAGATCACAATAAAAGTGGCTAGTTCAAACAGTGACAGCGTCTGCATTGGGAGGGGATGCTGCTCAAGGAAACGAGGCTGGGATGTGGTAGAATTCACTTGTGAACAAACCATGTAGGAAGAGATATGAAGAGATACAGTAAATTACCATCCTGCTGCACTTTTCAGTCCTGAGAGCCTCATTGCTGCAGAACACAAGTTTCACTGTTGTGAGGTTTCTGGGCAATCAAGAGGCAGTCATTTTGGTTGGCATGAAAAAGATTTCCCGTAAACTGTGTCTGTAAGGTACCTTCTGTCCTCCCCATCCCTCTCAACCACTCTGCAGGTACGTCAGCTCCCAGGGTGGGTGGAGCAACCCAGAGGTCGGTTGGGCACAGGGGCACATACATGCACAATGGCTTTAAGGTAGGCTTAGACAAATTTATGGATAACTGATGTATCAGTGGCTACTAGGTTGAATTCCTAGGTACATCTTTCAGGCTGGGGGGGGGAAAGCAGGACGCTTCTAAGGCCATTTTCTGGGATTCAAGAGCAGGAAAAGGTTTGCCCTTGTCTCTGCTTGAGATGCCCATGAGCATTTGGTGGACCACAGTGTGCAACAGGAGGATGCTGGACCAGATGGGCTGTGGCCTGATCCAGCAGGGCTTCTCTTATGTTCTTATGACAGAGACATACAGATGTGTAAAAGGCTCACTCCTGGGATAGCTGAGGGAAGCATCTTACTTGTGGATGGAGTCTTAGATCAGGGATCTAACACATGACCCTCCAAATGTTGCAGACCTGAAGCACCCATCTGCTCCAGCCAACATGGTCAATTGTAAAGAATGTTAAGATACCCCATCCATATCTAAAGAGCTACCTCTGCTGATGGGAATGGATAAACCTTCTGCTGGAATTTTCGCTTTGATCTCAAACCACATTCTGCTCTGCAGATGAAATTGCAGACAGAAATTGCAGATTGGATAGATCACAACCACACACACAAACAGAAACACCACACACACATGGTATCCTGGTGGTGCTAATCAACAGGAAACTTCTGCTGAAGAGTAATTTCCATTTGTCAGAACAACATATTAATTAAAAAAAAGAGTACACATGGAGATTAAATAGCTTTGAAATCCAATGAGCAAATATCTTTTCCATGACTATATTTATTCATTCATTTAGAGGCTATTCCACCACATATGCCTACACCACAGCAGTATTTGAGAACCATCCACCAAAATGGCACTGTACACAGAAACATAAGAGAAGCCCTGCTGGATCAGGCCACAGCCCATCTAGTCCAGCATCCCGTCGCATACAGTGGCCCACCAAATCCTCATGGGCATCTCAAACAGAGATAAGGACGAACCTTTGCCTGCTCTCAAATCCCAGCAAGTGGACTGAGAAGTGTCCTGCTACCTGCTCCCCAGCCTGAAAGATGTACTTCGGCATCCATTCTAGTAGCCATTGATACATCTGTCATCCATGAATGTGTCTAACCCTACCTTAAAGCCACCTAGACTGGTAGCTGTTACCACCTCTTCCGGCAGCAAATTCCATAGACCGATGACCCTCTGGGTGTAGAAATGCTTCTCCTTGTTGGATCCAACTCTCCTACCCATCAGTTCTAGTGTGTGATTGAGAAAAGAAATGTTCTTCATCCACCTTTTCTATACCATGCATAATTTTATGTACAAGGCCACCCACTGCTCTAACAAGATGGCGTAATAGCTGTCATCTTAGATTCTTTTCAGAATGTGTGGTAATTGTACATTACACATATGGTACACCCAGATTCAATCAGCCACCACTGGGGACGGTTGCTACAAGTGACAGACAAGTTAACCAATCCAAGATGGCTTCTATCACGTTTGAGTGTTCTAGAGAAGACAAAAACCATGGCAGGAGTGCTGAGTTCGACACAGCTGCCAGCTATAATTTCTGTATTGTTCTCAGTGAAAACCAGGAAGTTGAGCTTTGCCAAAATGAAATTAGAGCAGCCGGGATTTAAAGAAACAGAATATAATACATGCAAATTCATACTATGCTAATTGATTAGCCCCAGTGCCGGCTGCTCCTCAGTGAGTCACTCTGATTTTCTTCCATGTGTACATTTTGGTTCTGCATAGAAATGTGATAAATGTGTTGCTATATTATATTTTCAATGACCTCTTGGGATGGCTATTTATAACTCTTTTTCCCTTTCCTTTCTCCGTGTATTCTGATATATATATGCATATGTATGGGCTAGGGACATGCACAAATCGTCTAATCATTTGAAATTCAATTGAATTGGATCGAATGTGGACATTTGAATTCGAATAGAATGTCTACACATTCGAATTTAAACATTCGAACGAATTTTGAATGTTCCAAAACATTCATGATTCGAATGTACAGATATGTTATGTATTACATACGTATCTCATCGTATCTGTATGCATTTGCGCTGACAGTACAGGACAAAAATGGGACGCATATGGAATAAAACAGGATACAGATACATATAGCACATACAAAGGTTGTTGACATTCTTACCTTCAGATTAACATCTAACATTCAAATGCATTCGATTCAAAATCAGATTTTATTGCATTCGGATTCTGAACATTCAAACCAAATCAAATGTTTGGATATTCAATTCAATTCGAATCTGAATGTAAAAATACCATTTGGGCACATCCCTAGTTTGGGCCTTTCTGCACTCACTTCTCTGTGGTCCAAACAAGCCAGCCAAAACACCCAGTGGTACCTACGTCGCCGATGCAGAGGAAGCATCCCAAACTCACCTAGGCACATTTTATGCTAACAGCAGCAGATTTATCTTAGGCCACTTACCCTCCTTACTCTACTGGTCCAGTCTATATAATCCATCCCAAGCTGGGACAGGGTGTGTCTGGGGACCATCACAGGCACCTCCAAAGGATTTGAGCTCCAGGGGGCACATGTCAGCAGCATGCCATGTTGCACTGCCAAAATGGGTCCTCCCCTCCCATGGTATACTTGACCATGCGGACATGCCAACTGCACACATTCATGGCCCAGTATACAAACCCCTAGTATGCCATAGACGTCTTTAAAGAGATTTACTGCTATTTTGGTGTCCTGGGGCCTTCTCACATTTGGCTTTATTCTGGAATCAGGGCCTGCTGTCCATGTGTTAGTTTAGAAAAAGAAGAAGAGTTGGCTTTTATACCCCACATTTCTCACCCATTTAAGGGCACTCAAAGGAGCCGACAAAGCTTTCTGTGAGGAGAAGAACACGTACCTCACATACCTGTGAGGTACGTGGGGCTGTACCTGTGAGGTACATGGGGCTGTGAGAGCTCAGAAGAGAGCTGTGACTAGCCCAAGGTCACCCAGCTGGCTTTGTGGTGGAGTGCAGAATCAAGCCCTGTGACTCCTAGATAAGAAACCAGCACTCTAACCACTAGACCAAACTGGCTTACTTACAACAGTATAGGCTACAGCAGGCCCCAAGTGAGGCACAGAAAAGGTGGGTAGAGAAAATTTCTTTTCTCTGTCACACAACATTAGAACCAGGGGGCATCTATGAAGCTGATGGGTAGGAGAGTCAGATCTGACAAGGGGAAGTATTTCTTCACCCAAAGGGTCATCGGCTTATGGAATGTGCTGCCGGAAGAGGTGGCAACACCAACCAACCTAGATGGCTTTAAGGAAGGGTTAGACAAATTTATGGACAACTGATGTATCAATGGCTACTAGAATGGATGCCTAAGTACATCTTTCGGGCTG
>MTQE01002217.1:7640185-7651251 GCA_014337955.1 Aspidoscelis marmoratus
TGGGTACTTAATGGGTACTTCTAGTGACAGTGGGAAAACACCCCTTGTCTCTGCTTGAGAGGCCCATGAACATTTGGCGGGCCACTGTGCGTGACAGGATGCTGGCCTAGATGGGCTGTGGCCTGATCCAGCAAGGCTTCTCTTATGTTCTTATGTTCTTATGTTAACAGCTGGGGGACGGCCGGGGACGGCCGTGAACGCCCTGGGCCAGGTGTAGAGCACATTTTCATGCTCTACACCCAGAACGCGTGTGGGTGCTCTGTCCCAGGGCGTCGTTCACACATTCTGTCAGCCCTCATGCAAATAGGCCTCAGCTCCTGTTCTCCTTCAGAGGAAGGTAGTGGCCAATGTATGCACAATCTACTGCATTTAGTGGGGTCAATTTTCAGTCCAGCCTCCTAGAATCTCACCTTCCATGAGCTTGATAACTCATCCCACCCACGTTTAGCTCCCTCTCTTATTCACCAGGCACAGCAGGCCAGATTTCATCCTCACGAAGTCTAGCTCTAGCCAGACTCTTTTTCTGTACAGTCTCACTCTTTGCCCATCTACCTGAACAGAGAATAGTGTCTTTAAACCAAGAAAGGTAATAAATAGGTATTTATTACCTGTTCCACGGAGTAGCGTTAATGCAACTGCATAAATACCGGCATTCTGGGGTATATATTGGGCATTGACCATAAATGAATAGCTAAAGCGCCATAACGAAACTAAAAGCATTCAAATCATGCCCTCTAAGACAATCATATTTCTTTTCAATAAACTTCGCCATAATTCCTGGAGATTTTAGATGTATGCAATTTCATTCCATCAATATCCGCTTTACATTTTAACTGTGAACGGAAGCGATTTTGGAAATGTCAACTTTCTTTGGGGTTGAAAATCTGTGTTTTGGAGAAAATGTGATGTGTTTTTCTGCCACAGCATATGTGCGGTGAGAGAAAATGATTCTTAGTGCCTATATTTCTGTGCAAATCAAGAATTCCCAGTTGGCTGCCTTTCCTATTTTCATTGTCAGTTGACACTAATGCATGTTTCCTGAATAGCCTACTTTGAAAAATACCTTTCAAAGGAATTAGTTTTGCCTTATAGCTGGAATCCGTAGAAGTGGAAGATGGATAAGGAGGATAAAAATTCTTGGCTCCTTTAATTGAAGACAATCTTCAATCTACATTTCAGCAGGAAGGATTGCAAGTAAAGATGTGCATGGACATTCATGTGAGCCAGTTTGGTCTACTGGTTAGGGAACTGGACTCTTACCTGGGAATGCCGGGTTTGATTCCTCCCTCCCCCATGAAGCCAGCTGGGTGACCTTGGGCTAGCCACAGCTCTCTTCTGAGCTCTCACAGCCCCACCTACCTCACAGGGTGTTCTGTTGTGGGGAGAAGAACCGAAGCTTTGTCAGCTGCTTTGAGTCCCCTTAAACGGGTGAGAAAAGCGGGGTAGAAAAGCTAACTCTTCTTCTTCTTCTTCTTCTTCTTCTTCTTCTTCTTCTTCTTCATAGCATTTGTTATTCATAAGAATTCTGATGATTTTGGACATTCGCACATGAATCGAATCTTAGGGCATTTGTACATTAACATTCCTACAAATACAAAATTTTTGGATATTCATATGAATAGTTTGGGCATTGGTTAAACTGGGGAGGTGGGAAAGCAGCTCCACCAGTCACATCTGCAATGGATCCAAACTGTATTCAACATGGATTGAGAGCAGATTAAAAGAGGATTCGGGTAGGATTTGACACTTTCAGAGCAGATATATTACGGGATACGTATCGGATATGTATCGGACACATATTCATTCTTATCTATATATTTACATTTATATATTTACATTTATATGCCACACCATACCCAAGGGTCTCTGGGCAGCTCACAGCATTTAAAACAAACATATAAAAACTATATCAAAACAGGTTTAAAAATATAACTTTAAAAATACAAGAATAATTAAAAACAGCAGTAGTTTTTAGTGGGGGGAAGTGTGGGGAACATTTAACCAAAGGCCTCCGTAAAGAGGAATGTTTTCACTGCCCTCCTAAATAGGAGCAAAGAAGGGGCCTGACGCACCTCGAGGGGGAGACCGTTCCACAGCCTGGGGGCCACCACCGAGAAGGCCCTCTCCCGGGTACCCACCTGCCTAGCTACTGAAGGCGGGGGGGATCACCAGCAGGGCCTCCCCTCCAGATCTTAAAACACGGGCAGGTCGATATAGGAGAAGGCGCTCCTTTAGATATCTGGGGCCCAAGTCATTTAGGACCTTATAAGTCAGTGTTAGCACCTTGAATTGGGCTTGGTAGTGAATTGGCAGCCAGTGCAGTTCTTTTAAGACCAGCGTAATATGTGTCTGGCTAGATGTTCCTGTCAGCACTCTGGCCGCTGCATTTTGCACCAGCTGCAACTTCCGAACCATCTTCAAGGGAAGCCCCATCTAGAGTGCATTACAGTAGTCCAACCTGGAGGTCACTAGAGCGTGGATAACTGTGCTGCCCAAAAAAGGTTTCAGTTGGCGCACCAGCCGTAGTTGGGAGTAGGCACTCCTGGCCAGAGCCTCCACCTGAGCTTCAAGTGTAGTGCAGAGTCCAGGAGTACCCCTAAGTTCCGCACCTGTCCCTTCCCGGATATTGTAACCCCATCAAGGGCAGGGTATCTCCCAACTACCTGGACCCGAGAGCCTGTAACACACAGCACCTCTGTCTTGTCTGGATTCAGTTTCAATTTATTGGCCCTCATCCAGCCCATTACCGCCTCCAAGCACCTGTCAAGCACTTCAACCACCTCTCCTGATTCAGATGGCACAGAGAGATAGAGCTGGGTATCATCTGCATATTGATGACACCTCACTCCAAATCTCCTGATGATCTCTCCCAGCGGCTTCACGTAGATATTAGATAACGTGGGAGATAAGATTGACCCCTGGGGAACCCCACAAGTGAGTTCCCAGGGTGTCTGATATCTGATACGTATCAGATATGAATACATTCGTATCGAATAGAATCCTACTACATTCGAAGGGGATCTATTCAAACAAATATGGGTTTTCTAATGTTCGATTCATTACGAATCAAATGCCAAAAACCCATCCATGCACATCCTTAGTTGGAACTTTGAGGCTACAGCCTGACCCTCTAGGCTCAAAATTACAGCTGTCCCTGATGTGGGACCAGGAAAGGGGCCTCTTCACACAGCAAAGCCAAAATCATGCCCAGAGGGAGCCATCCACACTTGAATTGCTGCTGTACTCCCCAAGCGCACCACCAGCGCTTGAAGTATGGATGGTTTGGGCCAGCCCAGCCAGATTGCCAAGGCAACATCTGCGACAACATCCAACTTGCACCAGGACATTGCCATGGCAATATTGCCATTCATGGCATGTGACTGCACAGCCACAGCTACCCCGCCCCGCCACTCACAGCACTCACACCCAGAACTTACCTAGGAGCCCTGTAGGTGCACCTAGAATAATGGTCATGGAGCAGTTTTTAGTGCTGCACAACTAACAAAGATGGGGAGGCCATGCACGCTCAGACCCATTCTGGGATTATGCTCCATGTCAGGGTGGCCTTAGCCATCTCTCTCTTCCAAGTGCAAAAAGGTCCTAAGTATGTTCATTTTACATTTAGTTTTTAATATTGGGCCTTTTTTCACTAGAGCTTAGACCCCATTAGGAACACAATTAGTACCTGATTGGTACCAATCAGGAAGGCCCTGTCCTCACCTGGACCCCACGGAAGACCCCATCTGCAAGGCCCTGTCTCCATGAAAGCAGGGGAAATCCAGATTTAATGAGTTCTTCAGGCCCTTAAATCTGGATTTCATGTGGGACCTGATTAAAGGTGTCCACAGTGGAGTCTTCAGGCATCTTCAACATCTGGATCTCCAGGAGGACCTCATCTCCAAGATCTGGATCTTGAAGATCCAGATCTTTGACTGTGCATGGAAAAGGGGGGATTGAAACTTGCCCTGAGATCTTCAGGTATAGGGTGCGATAGAAATGCAAATAAATAAATAAATAAATAAATAAATGGGCCTAAGTGTACAAAACTGAGTTCAGTCAGCTTGCAAAGAAAGGAAGGAAGGAAGGAAGGAAGGAAGGAAGGAAGGAAGGAAGGAAGGAAGGAAGGAAGGAAGGAAGAGAAATCACCTGAACGGTTTGGAAGTAGTTTTGTTTTGTTTTTTACTCCTACAGAAATGAACTAAAGGTTACTTTTATATCCCAGCAGTCTCTTTTATTTTCCCTAGAGGCAAGAACATTTACAGCAATGAGCTAGAAATTACAAATTTTATTTCTTCCCAAGTCACAAGTATTACAGTGGGGAGGATAATCTGCTGTTATTTACAGCAATATAATCTTTAATTGTTTCCCCTGAGGTTTTAAAGTTACTACTAAATGGGCATTTTGATCAATATAATCCAACCTCCTCCAACTGCTTGACTGTTTTACTTTGTCCTCCTAAAAAAGAATAAACTGGAAGTAGTAGATATGTCAGTGTTAAAACGAAGGGAAAAAACCACTGGAGGTAGAATCTCACACTCTTTCCAGGAATGTCCAAACGGAAGGTGGAAAGTCCACAAATAAAATGGATGGAAATAAAAAAGTGGGATCAGATAGGTCTGAGGGTATCCCATAAAGAGATGTGCAGAATTGGAGTTGGGTTCAATTTGGATCAAACTGAATGCAAGAAAATTCATACTCGTTTGAATAGATCCCCTTTAAATATGGTAGGATTCAAATGTTTGATACAAATTCGATACGATTGTTCGATACAAATCTCGTATGAATCCCCCACATATCCGACACGTATCCACTCTGAACGCATAAAATCCAACCTGAATCCACTTTGAATCCATTCTCAATCCACTTCAAATCCACTCTGGATCTGTTGCGAATGTGACTGGTGCCGCCGCTTTCCCACCTCCCCAGGTTCATGAATGTAACAAAGCCTTGTAAAAATGCTCCAAAGCATTCAATTCAAGTTTGCATGCCAATCTTTGAATGTGGCAACATTTGATTTAAATTCAAATATCCAAATCTGGACAAATTAGTATGAATTTCAAATGTTACGAATATTCACGCATATCCCTGTTCCCATGACCTGAATTTTGGTTTCTGTCTAATTAAGATGCCTTGCAAAAGAGATTGAGGTCGCCTGTAGTCTGTGGCTAGAAAACCCACTAGAAAGCAATAATGCAGTATATTGCTCCCTTGGCATTGTCATTTCCTAGTAGGAGACCTTTTTTTGCAATGTGCACATCCAGGTATTCAGGAGTGTGTCATAACCTCTGTAAAAAAACAACAATAACAGAACCTCTGAATTATCCTCTCTGCAATGACAGAAACACACTTTGAAAGCAGAATTGCATGCACCCCTTGGAGAATCTTCCTGCAGAAAGCTATAAGGGAATAAATATCTATCCCTAGTGACCGAAGAATCCTTATTCTTTTAAAGAAGCCTTTTGGTGCGGGGGGTGCATGACAGAAAAAGTGCTGATGCTTATGAAGGAGGAACGATGGAAGGATCTAGGAAAGCTTAGCCTGCAGAAGAGAAGACTGAGACATGATCACGGTCTTCAAGTCTCTGAAGGGGGGTGGAATACTTGTATAAAAGAGTCTCGTTGGGCAGCAAAGGCCATTTGACCCCCTCATTGTTTTGGTTTTAACACCATTTGCTCCCCAAAAATTTCAGCAGTTGCGATCTCCAATGCGCAAGGCAGGAACAACAAGCACAGGACATGAAACCCCACCTCCCACTGATGCAAGCGTTGATCTCCTCCCCAAATAGCCCAGGACTGTCCCCATGTGCAGGCTCAGCTCACAAAGCAATGCATGCTGGGGCACCAAACTGGACACCAAACCGGTACCAAATCTGGTATTGGTTTGGTACAGATTTGGGTGATTTGGCCCACAGAAATCGGACCAAATCAAAAGTGCATGGGGACGAACCTTGCCAAACCCAATTTCAGTTCAGACCAAAACATGCATGGGGACACACCCTTTGTCTTCAATCGTCTCCAAGAACCTTGTTTTGATCAATATACCTTGCAGTACCTTGTTGTGCCAACTATCTGTCTGGCATTGAAGTAGTGTTTCAGTACTGGTTCTCGGTTTGCTGCACTTTTAGGAACTTCCTGTTATTTATTTCAATCAGGGCTAATTCTTGGCTTTCTTTCACATAGTCTGCCAATGCATATCTCTCTACTTCTACTGTCTGCCTCACTTGCAAAAGTCTTCTGCTGCCTGTTTTTCTAGCCAAGTACAGCCTGTCAACATCGCTGCAGGGATTTAATCCATGGTGTATCGTCATCTATTTCCTTGTTTTTCTGACCAGGTTGTCAAGCTCTGCCTGTGTCCAGTTCATAATATTTTTATTTATTATTGTTGTTTACAACATTAATACACAGTAGGGTGTGCATGAATGCAATTTTCAGCATTCGATTAGTAACAAATTGAGTATTCAAAAACCCGCATTCGTATGAATAACAAAAAATGAATATTTGGACATTCAATTCAATATGAATACATTTGTATATATTTGTACGAATAATTCAGACATTTGTATCTCTACAGGTACATATGCATCTTGTACTCACCTGTACGCATCCCGTATGCATCTCGTTTTCATCCCATCCGGACGCGTACAGGATGTGTACAGGTACATACGAGACGCATATGTACCCATACAGACATGAATCTGTCTGAATTTGGAAATCTGAATATCCGGATACTCAATTCATATATGAATGTACAAATTCATACAAATAATGAATATTTTGAATATTCATACAAATCCCTAATACACAGCAAACAAGATCACTATTTTTGTGGGGGTTTTGGCTTTCGTTTTAAATCACACATCCCAAGCACCTAGGACTGTGTGATGTATCGGCGTATGACGCGTGCAGAAATGAGCAGGGTGGCCTTTTGCAACTGGCAGATAGTGATTTTGTCAGCACCAATTGTTTCCAAGTGCTGGCCGAGGTCTTCAGGTACAGCACCCAGTGTGCCAGTCAGCACCAGGACCACCTCTACCGGTTTGTGCCAGAGTAGGTGGAAGTTCAACCTTCAAATCCTCGTAACACATCATTTGCTCAAGTAGCTTCTCCTCAGTTCTACTATCTCCTGGGATGGCAATGTCGACAATCCACGCTTTTTTCTTTTCCATAATCATGAGGTCCGGTGTATTGGGTTCCAAGATTTTGTCGGCCTGTATCCGGAAGTCCCAAAGTAGTTTGACGGGTTCATTTTCAGTGACTTTTTCAGCCTTGTGTTCCCTCAAGTTCTTGGCTGCAGGCAGGTGGTACAAGTTCCAGTGTATCATCATCATCATCATCATCATTATTATGTAGAAAAACAAAAATGCCCAATAAGAATTCATGCTAGATAAGCAAGAACAGTAATCTCTATTAACAACAGGACCTTGACACCTCATATACTTATATAAAGAATCTTACTAGGCTCTGAGCAGAAATTCAGGCTCTAGTCCTGGGCACACTTATCTGGTGTGAAGCCAATCAATATTAATTGGATTTATTTCTGAATAAGCATTCATAGAACTCCACTCTCAGGCTTTTCTTCAGGGGAAGGGAGCTCAGTGGTTAGGCCTCAGCCACTGAGAACACAGCATGATGGTGTCTTTGTTCCATCCAACTAAAGACAGAATGCAGGGAGAATAGAAATACAAAAAAAAAAAAAAAGGAAGATTAGGGGTTTCTTTCCACTGACCTCCCTTAACCTGGATCTAAAATGATCCACACGTAAGGAATGGGGCCTTCAACTAATCTGGATTTAGTAGATCTGGATTAAGGGAGGTACCCAATGTGTCCCCACGGGCGGTGCAGCACCCAGGGTGTTAGCCTGCCCATAGTGGATTGACCCACGTGGGGCCGGCCTGTCACCCCAGTTTTTGGGGTACAGGGGGTGCAATCTCTGTAGATGCTCCAGAGATTCTTTGTCATAAGCTCCGTAGATGCGCCGGAGCAATCTGAAGCAAACTTTGAAGATTCTCTGGAGCCCTTGACAAAGGCATTGCTCTCGTGTGGGATCCTCTTCAGAGCCTGTGCTATTCTTCGGAGCTGACTTCAGAGACTGTGCACATGCTTTGGAGCTTTGGGTTTTGGGGCACTCCCTCAATGGGTACGCCCCCCCCCAGAACCCATTGCCCAATTGAGGTGGAAATACGCTCCGTATAATCTGGATTTTATGCCTGAAAACCCCATTGCAGACCCCTTTTATGGGGGCTACAGGTAATCTGGATTATAGGTCCTGAAGGACCCATTCAATCCAGATTTCCGTAGCACTGGTGGAAACAGATGTGGCTCTAATGCAGTTTGTAGTGGAAATGGGGTCTTCCTGCTCTGAGCCTAATGGGTCCTTAATCGGTCCCTAATGGGTCCTTAATGGGAAACCCCCCTACATAAAATATGTGGCAGTGGAGAATGTGTTAATATCATGCATAATTAGGCTTCTGTATTTTATTTATTTTACTTATTTAAGAATTTATATCCTGCCTTTCACCAAAAGGTCCCACTAGGGCAGGTCACAACAATAAAAAGATAAAATATATAAAGCATTAAAACATATTTAGAATATAACCTACTTTCCCTGGCAAAAGAATACCCAGAGGAAGATAAGCATTCAAGGCCTGGATGGAGAGGTGTGTTTTAACCAGGCACCCAATAACATATTATGTAGGCATCTGGCCGACCTCCAGATGGAGGCCATTCATGAGTCTGGGGGCCACTACAGAAAAGGTCCTCTTGCATGTGCCTGTCCCTTGCACCTCTGAGACAGAAAGAACAACAAGAGGCTCTATCTTTGATATTTCGATATGCAGGCAGGTCTATATGGGAGAATATCATAATACTTTAAAAAAAAATCCTACTTGTATTTCATTTAGTCTTCATCTGTATATCCTAATTTTCTTTTCTTTTTTCCTGACTCCTAAGTGAAGGCCCCCCAAGACAAACATCAGTTAATACAGGACTCACTAAAATAACCCACAAGAATTTCAGAAATCAACCAGTGAAACAAAACAATCCACAGGGTATGAAGATAAAATAATATGAACCCATAAAGCAGCTATGTGGACAAAATATAAAGTATCAGGCGTGCTAGTAATGACAAATACTAATCATAGTAAAAAATATATACTAATTTTATAATCTGGAAGGGAGAAAGCCATACATGTCTTTCCAGGGAGAATCCCATCCCCTGGATGCTACCAAGAAGGCCTTAGCATCCTTGCTGGCTCATGCCACAGCCTGGGTGCCACCACTAAGAAGGACCTGACTGATACACTGAATAGGGCCAGGTAGCCATATAACATTGGAGGCCAAGAATAGCTTTTTCCTTCTTGATACTTTGGCTTGCTGATCCTTGCTGTCTCATACCACGGCCTGGGTGCCACCACTAAGAAGGACCTGACTGATACATTGAAGAGCGCCTTAGCATTCAGGTAGCCCTATAATATTAGAGGCCAAGATAGCTTTTCCCTTCTTGATACTTTGGCTTACTGTCGTGTCCCAGGCGGGTGCGGGCAGTGAGGCAAAACAGATGCACGCGCTTACAGCAGTCCTTTCAAGGCTCAGGAGTAATCAGTGTCAGTTCAGTCCAAAGTCAGGGTCATCCAGAGAGTCAGCAAGTCACAGCAAGAGCCAGTCAGTCCAAAGGTTTCCAGAAATTTGGCAAAGTCACGAGAGGGTCCAAGAGTCAGAATACAGGCATGGCGGGAGTTGCACCAGAGTTGCCTGCAACACCAGCTCAACACGTGCTGCTCAATTAAGTAGGGGAAACAGCACCACACCCTTGCTGGCACAGCCTGCTGGTGGAGAAGTAGCAGGCAGGGGCGCTCTAGGGGTTCACTGTCTGAACTTTCATCCCCAGAGGTTTTTGTGAGCTCCCCCAACACTGGCTGCTGACTCACAACGTCTGCGTTGCTTTGTCCCGGTTGCTGCCCAGGCTGCTGTGCCATTGCAGGTGGACCCTCCTCTGAGGAGGAGGCTGGACTGGCAGGACGGGGCATGACACTTGCTGACCCCTGCTGCCTCACCATCTTCCTGCTTCATTTCTTGAAATGTGATTAAGCTAACTTAAGAATGAGACAAAGGATGGCTTTCCCCATATCTTGGTAGCAGCAGACCTCCAAAACCAGGGCCAGCTGTATTTACTGGGAGCAGAAAGGAGCACAGATATTTAAATACAGTCACAGTGGGCGAAGAAATTAAAAAGCTAGACAATTGGGAAACAGTGAACTTTTGTATTTCACCAAGCCGTATATAGATATCATTGTCTAGATTTCTGCAGGGATTTTCTCCTGGGGATGTCGTAAAATTGTTCTACAGAAATCACATATTCTTTTAATGGTCAGAATGTCTGAGCGGCTGATCCTGCTGACCTCCCTTATCATCTACTCACCAGTCTCCTCTTAGGAATGCTCTGTTCCTCCTCTTTTTCTATAATTGGCACAAGTCTTTGCACGGCACCCCGGAACCAGGCTGGCTTTTATCGCAGGGTGTAAGATATTTAGGAGGGGGGGGCTAAATTGTCTAAATTTGAGCGAGAAATATTCTGCTGTGTTTTGTCGAACGCTGTTATGTTTGCTTGGTGCTTGTAAGTTTCAAATGTGCATAATGACTCAAACGTTTCAGTTTTGTAGCGTTTGTGGTTTCTTAATAAAATCGTTTTTTAAAAAAAATCATATATAATGTTCTTGACAATTCTAAATTTGATGCTTTTAGAGAACAGAGACTTCTTCATGCAGGAGAGATGAGGAGGTGATCACTACGGGACAATTGGAGGGAAATTTGCAATGCAAGATGATACTTTTTGGTTACTTCTGAAAATACAATTTTTGCTGGCAAGCCACTAAGGTATGGAACTTCTGGAGGGTCGAGGGTAGGGATGTACACTAATGGGTTTTTTGGCATTCAGTTTGTATCAAATCAAATGTAAGAAAATTTGTATTGGTTCAAATAGATCCCCTTCAAGTGTGGTAGGATTCTATTTGATTTTAATACAAGAGAAGCCCTGCTGGATCAGGCCACAGCCCATCTAGTCTAGCATCC
>MTQE01002217.1:7661236-7679638 GCA_014337955.1 Aspidoscelis marmoratus
GCCAATATACAAAGGTCCAAAAACTATTAGGATAACTGCAGAGGTGCATCCGCAAATGAATGGAGACTCTGATCATACATCCTTCTTGTATTTTCCAAATTGAACAGGGGGCTTCAAAATACAGTTCTGCTCCTGATATCGAGAAAGCTTCACTTACTGCTCCCAGACCTACCTCCTCACCTCCATATGACTATGAGCTGGATGTCCACAAATCTCTGCACTCACTTGACGCCAAAGACTCTTATAACACCTCAGGTAAATCTTTGGCACAAGAGCTAATAGACGTTCAGGTGCCATTTAACATCCCTGGTTTTACCCCGTCTTCTTAAAGGTATCCAGTCTCACTGCCCAGAACAACACCATAAACAAATGTATTAATCTCAACACCTTCACATATTTTGGATTTATTACCTTGGATAATTGAGCTTTTTACCATATCCTGACCCTCCCCCAGCCCTGCCAACTTAATCTGTAACTTAATCAACCCAGATTTTGTCACCTGAAGGATTGGATTAACATGGCCCCAGCATTGACTTTTTAGAGTTCTTTCTTATTATTGATACCTTTCCCCTCAGTTTTGTATTGATTAATAACTGAGTTTAGTCAGCCTATATTTTAAATACAACAAAAAACTTGGGATTTTTTTGTCTGTTGGGCCAGTCGGCCTTTTATTAGATTTTATGTATAACTGATGTGTATTACCCCTTTCTATTTTTGTATATGTATACTTTACTTTTGATATGGACTAACTGGACTAATCAATAAACATATCTATCTATCTATCTATCTATCTATCTATCTATCTATCTATCTATCTATCTATCTATCTATCTATCTATCTATCTATCTATCTATCCGTGTCTTGGAACTACCCTGTTGAGTCCAATGCACTTATGCCTGGATTCTTTGTCTCAGGCTGGATCTCTGCCAAACGGAACAACCACATCCGTTGTGAGTCCCTGTGCCAACTGTGGGAATGCTTGGAAATCAGTCCTCAGTGCTGATTCAAAAAAATCTGGATTAAACCCGATTAAGCTGCTGTGTGAGAACCTGGACCAAGGGTGATTTTCAGCATTGTGACTGACCCCTCCCTCCCATCCACCAGCCAGGATCAAAGGCTAGGAAGTGTTGTTGGTAGCCTTTGGAGGCATCAGAGAGAAGCTCACACAAGCTTTAGAGCCACAGGGACACATATGCTGGGTCAGAGAGCGTTTATCCATCCCAAACTTTCAAGTAATCCAGATCAGTTTAATCCAGACCCACTGGTCTGGATTAATTGACAGTAAGTGCAGAAAAGGCCTGAGTTACATCCAAATGGTGCAAGGAATTTATCCAATTTTTGACACATGGCTGCCACCATTATACCCCTCTCCATGGGTAGGGCCACAGCTTCTGGATCACATCATA
This sequence comes from Aspidoscelis marmoratus, assembly GCA_014337955.1. Taxonomy (NCBI): domain Eukaryota; kingdom Metazoa; phylum Chordata; class Lepidosauria; order Squamata; family Teiidae; genus Aspidoscelis; species Aspidoscelis marmoratus. Next base: position 7,662,644 of record MTQE01002217.1, read on the forward strand.
GCATGTGGATGGCAGGTTCGTATCCTGGGCTATAATCTGGAATAAGACCCAGCGGAGAAAAGGCAGAAGGATCTTTCTTCGCCTTTTGATTCCCCCCCCTTTCTTCTCACCCACTTCACTAAAAAATTTAAGAACTGATACAGATCTCTGGATCTGTAAATAAATAACTATTGACCTAATGTTTGGAAGACTGCATCTGGCCAGCCCCACTTTTTCCACAGCATTGCTGAATTTTAGAAGGTAAACCATGGTTCAGGGGGAAGCTTTAAATAATACAGCATGAGTGCTAAATAAATTATCAAATAAGAGCAAAGTGATGTTTCTCTCTTTCCCCTGCCCTTTCTTGGAAGGGAAAGAGGTCAGGAAAGTCCTTGTGGCGGGTTAGGTTTATGGCAATATAATCTCTCCCAACTGTGCAAAACTAGCTGTGTTTTGATCATCATGTGCAAGGGGTTATTATTGTTGTTATGCACACAAAACAACAATATAGCACAACCACCAGATCACTAGTTGGAGTTGGTCTTTATTGCATATCAGGTTCATCCCAAGAACTTGTATCGGTGTATAGTGTGTGCAGATCCGAGTGGTGTCACTTTTTTGCAGTTGACTGATGGCGATTTTGCCAAGTGCCACCCAAAGTCTTTTGGGATGATCACCACTACCATAACTAACAGCTTGTGCCAGAGTCCCTGCACTTCAGTCCTCAGGTCTTCATATTTGGGTGTTTTCTCGTGTTGTTTCTCATTGACTCTACTATCACCACGTATTGCAACATCAATGAGCCACAGCATTTTATTCTCAACAGTGGTCAAATCAGGTGTGGTGTGCTCTAAGATCTTGTTTGTTTGAATTCAAAGGTCCCACAATATTTAGGTTTGCTCATTTTCTACCATTTTTCCAGTATTACGATTGATTGATTGATTGATTGATTGATTGATTGATTGATTGATTGATTGATTGATTGATTGATTGATTGATTGATTGATTGATTGATTGATTGATTGATTGATTGATTGATCATTCCCCTTCTACCCTGTTTTCTTACTCATTTAAGGGGACTCAAAGCGGCTGACAAACCTTCTATTCTTCTCCTCACAAGAGAACACCCTGTGAGGCAGGTGGGGCTGTGAGAGCTCAGAAGAGAGCTGTGACTAGCCCAAGGTCACCCAGCTGGCTTCATGGGGGAGGGTGGAAATGAACCCGGTATTCCCAGATCAGAGTCCAGCTCCCTAACCACTAGACCAAACTGGCTCATAACCTCAAACAGCTGCAAACTAGAGACACAAAACACACCATATCATACTGTAACATTAAATTAAAAAATGTCAATTTTTCTTTTTTCTTTTTACTATCTACCCACATTTTCAGTATATAGACCTAATCCAAATATCTTTACTAGCTTGTCAGGATTGTAAAGAAGAATGGAGTGTAGTCAAGACACTGTACAACTGGGCATCAGGTTTAGAGAAGGTCTTTCTAAAATAACTATTTTGTTTCCTTCCTGTTCTACTCCACTTTCACCAGGATTTAGATTCTTTGTCGCAGTCCGGATGAGAAGACCTGAATCAGCCTGGGAGGCAGGGGTGCAGCAGCTGGGGCTGCTGCTCTTGTTTGCCAGGTGTTGTGATAGATAATCCTGGGCTACCCGACCGGCCCGAGTCCCAGGGATTGAACCACGTGGCTGGTTTGACTCGATTAGCTTAGAAAAATGGGGAAGGGTAAATGAAAGGCTGGAAGCAAAAGTTACAGTAGGAAAAAGACCACAAGTTTATTCTTGCAGCCCTTTAAATACAGCAATCCCAAGAGGCATGGAGGAAATGACATAGATACAATATCAAGGGAGGTGATTGGATGAAAGCTGGTGCTTTGTAGGTCAGAAATCCTCATGATGTCACATCCTATGGTCAGCAGGAAGAGAAGGGCTCCTTTTCTCTCCACATGGCTGAGAAACTCCATTATTGCCTAAGGGCAGCTGCATACAATGCAGTCCAGATTACTCCTTCTGTCTGCCCATTCAGCATGGATCAACAGATGATCCGAGATCATGCAGGGGCAGGAGGAAAACTCCTGGTGCTTTTTATTCCAAGGCTTGTAAAATGGAGGACCACAAGAAAAGGAAGCTAGGGGGGAAACTGTGCCGCCTAGAGATTATTACAGTTATTCTTCCCTGTGCTTTTAGCTGCTAAGAACAAGTAGAAGGTTACTCTGAGGCGATGCAGATGATGTCCATTGAGACTGGTCTGGCAGAGAGCAAAGGATCAGAATGAAAACCTCTTTGGCTGACCTAGGAAAGATCTAGAGGATGTCTGTCAACGTAGATGCCAAGAGTCAACTTTGACAGGATGGATTAGGCACACTTTGACCAAAGAAAGGCCATTTGTCTTCTGACTGAGGTACCCAGAAACACTTGGTGGGCCACTGTGCGGGACATGATCTGTGCCGTGATCCAGCAGGGCTCCTCTTAATTCAGGAGGGTATCAATGGCTACTAGAATGGTTGCCAAGATACCACCTCCAGGTTGGACAAACAGGCAGGGTGCCTCTAAAGGCCATTTGCAAATTGCTGAGAGTAGGTGAAGGTTTATCCTTTGTCTTCTGTTTGGTGCCCATAAGCAAATGTTGGGCCACAGAGTGAGACAGGATGCTGGACTAGATGGGCTGTGGCCTCATCCAGCAGGCCCCCAATTATATTCTTATGGGAATAATATCCCTGTGACCATTCCCCCAGGACCGCTTGAGATTTTGCTCAAATTAACATTCTGCCAATGATGGGAAAGCAGATAAAGTTTTAGGAATAACAGTCTGCTGATTTTCTCTGCGAGAAAAGCCTCCTCCTAGTTTTTAAAAGAAAGAAAGAAACATAACTTCCACAGATTTTCCTGCGGCATGTCAAGGAATGGATTCCTTACATTCTTCAAGCCAAATAGCAAGAAAGAAGTTGGTGAAGCTGAAATAATAAACCAGGAAAGGGAATGCATTTAGAATCTTCATTAGCATGCATGTTCCATTCATACTTGTCTTGAATGATGTTTTATATGTAGAGTATCAGGCAGCGAAAGGGGAAAATCCTGAGGACAATGGACATCCATCATTGGCATATTCCGTTTTGTTGACTAGAAAAGGTGTAAACACAAATAAAATGGCATTTGTTTAATCAACTAGCTCTCTAAGTACCATATGTGTACAAATACAGAACACCAAGGGGTACCCAGCTATGCATCTATCTCTGGTGTACCAACTCTGCCATCTAGAGGACATCCCTGAGGATGGTTTCTGCAGTACACCTACATTTAGTGAGGTCCAGGTGGAGAAAAATGAGTTTAACTGTTGGTGTGAAACTGGGTTGTTTTTCATTATCCATGTGGTATCATTTTACGTCAAGAGGAACTTGGTTTTCCTTGAGATAGTGGAAGAACTAGGGGCCTTTCCGCACAGGCTCCAAAAACGGATTTAGAGCCAGATGTGGGAAGGATTTGGACGTGGGATCCGCACAGGAAACCCAATTAGGGTCCCTTTGAGGACGCCACGTCCACACGTCGGCGCACAAAACCGATTGCTTAAACCGGTTTTGCCGCCAAATCCTACCCAGATGTAAGTCCTGAAAAAATCAGTTCTTACATCTGGCTTTCCCCCTTAAACTGGTTTGGAAGCGAACGCTTCCGCAACAGCAGGGGGAAAGCCAGATTGCCAGTGCATGCCCAGCTGTCAGAGAGGCAGAGCGCATGCTCTGCGTCTCTGAAAGGTGGGCGAGTCTGGTGACCGGCTTCCCTGACTTCACCCTGGCAAGAGAAGCGGCAATCAGTCATTCTCTGGGCTGCTGAGACTGGCAGGGCCGCGGCGCTTCCACACAGCACCCACCCCAATCCGTTTCCCCATCCGGCCCTGCCGCCGCTGCCCCATGCATGGGCCTTTTAAAAATGTTCCGCCTGGAAATGGATCTTTGAGATCCGTTTTTCGGCGGCACATGCAGAAAGGCCCTAGGAATATAATGGAGGAGGAAAGCATTTCCGATCCCCTAGAACAGGGATGCTTAGCATGACCTTTCAGGTTTTCCTAACTACAACTTCCAGCATCTTCCAGACCTAGCATTCTGGGTCAGGGGAGCTAGAATGGAATGGTGGGGGTGGAATACTGGGAAATGGCATTCAGAACATCTGGAGAGCCACCAACTGAGCATCCCTGTTCTAGAATCTGTGCAGGATCATTTTAATACAGAACCCTTGGTTATTGCATTTTTACCCCTGCCCTCAGTTTATAAACTCTATAGTGTTCTTCTTAATGAAATGGGATGCTTTTGCCTGGCTGAAGAAACATCACACCTTGGGAAGATTCTTTCCCCAGTTGCAATGTTTCCAGACAGGGCTGCTTTAGGAAATGGCTCCATGGTCACACCTTCTTTTGAAACTTTCAGTCCACCTTCAGGCATGACTGCTCACGCCATTAATTTCTATCTGTTTTATTGGTGGACTTTCCACCCTCCATTTGGACTTTCCTGATAGAAATGAAAAAGGTGTGAGCGGTCAGACCTGAAGATGGACTTGTCGTGTCTGAAGCCAGCAGGCTTCAGCAAGCAAACATATGCACATGGGCCGGGCAAATGGCAGCAAGCAGCTGGATGAAGTTTACTGCCTAGTCAGGAGTGCCGAGGTTAGATTTTTCCAGAGGGTCTTCGTTGTCATAAATCAGTCAGAAGTTCAGGAACGCAGGAAGTGCAGGAGCCGAGGTCACAAGAAAGGATCCATTGTCTGCAACGCCGTTTACTGGGTTTGGGAGTCCTTAAGTAGGGCTGGGCAAGTCCTTAAGTAGGGCTGGGACCTGATTGAAGTATATAAAATTATGCACGGTATAGAAAGGGTGGATAGAGAAAATTTCTTTTCTCTTTTGCACAACACTAGAACCAGGGGGCACTCTATGAAGCTGATGGGTGGGAGAATAAGGTCTGACAGGGGGAAGTATTTCTTCACCCAGAGGGTCATCGGCTTATGGAATGTGCTGCCGGAAGAGGTGGTGACAGCTACCAGTCTGGATGGCTTTAAGGTAGGGTTAGACAAATTTATGGATGACAGATGCATCAATGGCTACTAGAACGAATGCCTAGGTGCATCCTTCAGGCTGAGGGGGGGGGGAGGAACTGGGGCGCTTCTAAGGCCATCTGCTGGGACTCGAGAGCAGGAGAAGGTTTGTCCTTGTCTCTGCTTGAGATGCCCATGAGCATTTGGTGGGCCACTGTGTGCGACAGGATGCTGGACTAGATGGGCTGTGGCCTGATCCAGCAAGGCTTCTCTTATGTTCTTATGTTCTTATGAGTCCCACTCCCTGCTACACAGCTATTTGGCATGCAAACATGCTGAACATCTCAGGTGTTCACGCTATTGCCTGAGAGTGCTCTGCAAAGGGCATTGGCCAGCATCTGGGTCCGAACTGTCCGCATCTTGGGTGACAGGATCATTGTGCACATTTGACCCTTGAGGAGCACCTTCCTTTCTCTGGCTAGCAGGAAAGCTTGCCTCAGCTTAGCTGCCATGGCCAACAACCTCCTCATCCTTGGAGGAGGCGGCGCTGATGGCATGAGGCATGACAGGACTGAAGGTGTGACCCCCTGCCAGAAGTCACACGTTTCCTGCATTCAAATCAACAGACCCATCTCATCCAAAGCAAAGAATGTATACTTCCTCCCTCCTTTTACCCTTTCTTCGCTCCCTCTCTCCTCCCTTCCACCTCCATCCCTCCTTCCTTCCCTTCTCTCTCTCCTCCACATGTCCCCCGTGAGTCCTACAGCACCTTAAGAGTGGATTAATGGCTTCCTGCTTTCCAGGATGACTTTTGCATATGTCAGCGTGGAAGCGACTTTCTTCCTTGGATCACTGAGTCTTTCAGCCTGCCAGAGTGAAATTGCCCGGCCAGCCCATGGCTGTGCTGTGATTCCCCTGTCTCCTGCTTTTATGCCTTATCAGTTATCTCTAGTTTCTACATTTCAATAGGAATAGCAATAAACTTTATAGTATGCATCCTCAGGTGGGGAGGGGGCCTCAACAATCCAGAAAAACATGTGGAGGTGGACCCACAGATCTGGATCAGAGGCTCTCTGCTCCAGATCTAATGCCCTGTGCAGAAATAGCCAAAACAAAACCCCTTTGGCCATGCTTTTTGCACTCCTTCCACACTTGTGGATTTTTATGTTTTCAACATTTGGGGCTCCATCTTTTGGTGGAAAGGCAGGTATAAAAGCCATCCATCCTGGATCCTGCAGGGCTATGCCTGAATCCAAATGCATAAAAATGGGTACCTCTGGGCACCCCAAGGGCTCAGCAGGCAAACAGAACCACAACAGAACCAGTTGTAGCGGTCTAGTGGTGCTCTCTGGCTGCCTCTCCTGCACCCCCCTTTTCTCACCCATTTAAGGGGACTCAAAGTGGCTGACAAACCTTCTGTTCTTCTCCCCACAACACAACACCCTGTGTGGTAGGTGGGGCTGTGAGAGCTCAGAAGGAGAGCTGTGACTAGCCCAAGGTCACCCAGCTAGCTTCATGGAGGAGATGTGGAATCAAAGCCAGTGTTCCCGGATAAGAGTCCAGCTCCCTAGCCACTAGACCAAGCTGGCTCACAGGGAAAATTTAGGACCCCAAACCCATAATTATTTTGCAATTGTACCTGATTTGCCAGGCATGATCACAGTGCTCCTGACTGGTGTGCACTAGCATTTGCACTTGTGAATGCTAGTGCACACCAAACCAACCCCCAATACTGCCACAGACCTACCTGGGTCTGGATGCATATCTGGGCGCCACCATCTCCTGTGTGGAGCTCAGCGTGACTGTGTGCACACCAGCACCATTACCACAATGACAGTGATGCACTGTGCTTGTGCAATCGTGGTTCATCGGAGGTACCAGCACACTTGTGCAACACCATCGAACAACTCGTCCGTCACTCGTCTGGCTGGAACAGGTAAGTGTTACAAAGCCTGTGGCGCGCAATTTTATGCACCACTGCTAGTGGACAATGGGTGACCTTCTGGGATGGCAGGAGACATTTCTGATGTGGACATTCCTTCTGCATGTGCAGATGGTGCTATCCAGAAGCTATCCCAGCATCAACTAGCAGGCCAAGTGTGAATTGGCCTCCAGTACTGGAAGACAGGCCTGATTTATTGGGTTGTTGCTATTCCAGTAAAATTTGCTATTGCAGCACAATATTCAGCTATTTTGTAATTTCAGCTCTGTCTGGATTACTGTGTGTGAGAAGTACAGTGAGAGTTTTGAGTTGTCACTACCTGGAAATACTTCACATGATACTATTGGAAGGGTTTAGGTGACACAGAAAGAAAATCTCACAACTATAATGTAACTCCACTGCTGAAGCAAACTCTAAAACATGGAGTATTGATCTAATGTCTAACCAGTGTGTGATAATTTTGTATGTGCTTTATACTGGGAAATTGTTTAAAATGTGGAATAAATAAAATGGTATCTTGAGATGGCCTTAGATTCCACAAAGGAAGAAGGTGGCATATAAATGTAAGAGCTTGACTGAATAAATGTTGAATAGTTTGAGGGAATAAAATTGACCCCTGAGGGCCACCATACAGCAACATGCAATGTTGAGCTAGAAATTCCCATCACAACATGTAGAGCCAGTTTGGTCTAGTAGTTAGAGAGCCGGACTCTTATCTGGAAATACCAGGTTCGATTCTGCCCTCCTCTATGAAGCCAGCTGGGTGACCTTGGGCTAGTCACAGCTATCTTTCTGAGCTCTGACAGCACAGAAGCTTTGTCAGCCGCTTTGAGTCCCCTTAAATGGGTGAGAAAAGCAGGGTAGAAAAGCCAACTCTTCTTCTTCTTCTAGGGTCGATCCTCAAGAAGAGCCCAGAACTGCTGAAAATGACATTTCTCATCCTTTCCAGGCAGTCCACAGCATCACTGGTGTCAAATATAACTTGGAAATCCAGAAGAACCAAAAGGAATAAATGCTTGCAGACTAATTTGTTGCAAATCACCTACAAAGAAGCCCAGGATTTTTCCGTCACCAAACCTGACAGAGAGGAAGACTGAAGACGTGTTAGCCGAGGACATTCATGAGGACATAAGAGGAGCCCTGCAGGGTCAGGCCAGAGCCCATCTAGTCCAGCATCTTGCCTCAAGAACCTTGACCTCAAATTGCCCCTTTTGAGACCGGTTGGAAATATTATCTACGCTGACTTTCCTTATAACGTATAATAATTGTACAACAGTTGAGATGACGCCAAAATGGCATTTATCAAATCAGTGACTTCGCCCTAGCTGTTCCCTGCTTCTAGATTTTTAGTGATAGATACTGCTGCCCTCTCCTGGCAAGCAATATTAGCATATTTTGCTTTGCAGCTTTTTCACAAGAAAACAATTGATTCTAAGGATGTGAATGAATGCATAAGACTATTCATACGAATTCAGATATTCGTATACAAATCAAATGGTACAATGAATACATTGACATTCATATTCATACGAATGTTTGAAAACATTCATTCATGAAACAGGGAAAGTAGCTGCGCCAGTCACATCCGCAATGGATCCAGAGTGCATTCAAGATGGTTTGAGAGCAGATTCAAAGTGGATTCAGGGCAGATTTGACATTTTTGGAGCAGATATTGTATGGGATACATATATGTATTGAATACGTGTGCATTCATATTGGATATTCATACAAATTCGTACCAATGCACTCATATCAAACAGAACCCTATCTCATTCGAAAGGGATGTTTGAATGAATACTAATGGGGTGTGAAAATGGGGGTCTTCCTGCTCTGAGTCTAATGGGTCCTTAATGGGTCCTTAATGGGTCCTTAGAGCTAGTAGGGGGGAATAAACCATGGTTTTAATAAGTTTAATATGTTATGGTTTTAATGTGTTCATTTGGGTATAGGATGAGATAAAATTGCAAATAAATAATTTTTTGTCATTGACAGATTTCTCAGAAAGTTTTTTTCTGACCATAGATACCCAGGTGTATTTAGCTTCATCAGATAAAGTGGGACTTCTGGGCAGGTGTGCGCTGGATTGGATTGTTACTTATAACAACAGCCATAAACCTATTGATCATTCATTTTCTGGCATGGCGTTTGGCTTGAAGCCCATATTCTTGTGTTGGGAGACAATGTGCAATCATCTCCTGAGGCTGCTGGGAACAAGACCTGGAAGACTTCCTGGTTACTCACCTGTATGGTAAAGTGCAGGTCAAGACGATCATTGAGAACATACATGAAGCCCGTTTTCTTGTCAAACCTTAGTTAATATGATGCCAACGCCACTCCAGATGGCACAAAGGTGTACCGATTTCTGACCAGTACAAAAGCCCAGTTACGTAGATTGAAAACAAAAGCGTCCAAAATTGGGAATTCAGGCGAAGTCTTCACAACATTTTCTAAAGGTAACTGTAGCATACTTGACATAAAATGTTGTCTGGCTTGGGGTGTTTTTCCACTGTCACTAGAAGTACCCATTAAGTACCCATGGCATTAATGTACCCATTAATGGGTATTTAATGGGTACCACTAGTGACAGTGGAAAAACATCCTTGGAAGCGTGTCCAGTTTGAAGTATGATGGGATGAATATGGCATGGCTTACTATTAGCATGCCTCTTATTTGAATAACATCCATTCAGTCATGCTTACCAAGACTGACCTGTGAGATCACTGGACCGCTATGCGTGTCTGCGACTTTGAGTCCATCCGCACAGGATGGAATGTGATGCAGATCAAGGGGCCTTTGATCTGGATCACTGGTAGATCTCAGTATCAACACCTCCTAGCAGAGCAGCTGGGGCTAATCCGGAACACGGAGACATGCAGAAGTTGCATGCTATGTGGGGATCTGCCCGAATTTTCATAGCATTCAATATTCGGACGAATTCAGAGGTTCATATTAGCGGTGTGCACAACCAGAGGAAAAACTGTATTCAAATTCAAACCGATTCAAATACATTTGTATCTATTTGTGTGAATATTCAATTTATATTTGATGATACGAATGTCAACAACATTCGTATGTGTCCATACGCATCCAGATATGAATAAGATGTGTACGGATACGTATGTAATGCATATGCATCTGTACACATATGGGATGTTCGAATAATTTGTACGAATGATTCAAAACATTCAAATTTGTTCAAATGTTGAAAAATGAATGTATAGTCATTAGATTCGAATTCGAATGTCCGAATTCGAACAAATTCAACTGAATTTTGAATGTTTTGAATATTTTTGCACATCCCTAATTCATATATGAATCGAATATTACAACATTTGTACATTGACATTTTTATTCACACAAATGTTCTGGAACATTCGTGAACTGCGGAGGTGTGAAAATAGCTGCACCAGTCACATCTGCAAGGGATTCAGAGTGCATTTGACATGGACTGAGAGCAGATTCAAAGTGGATTCAGGGCGGATTTGATGCTTTCAGAAAAGAGACGTTATGGGATACGTATCAGTTACCTATGGGATACGTATTCATTCCTATCAGGTACTTCTACAAATACATTCGTATCAGATAGAATCCTACCACATTCGAAGGGGATCTATTCAAACGAATATGAATTTTCTTACATTCGATTTGATACAAATAGAATGCAAAAAAAATCCCATTTATGCACATCCCTAATGCTCTGTGTTCTACTTACAAGAGGGCCCACTTCAGTGACGCACCTTATTGAACCACCAAAATGGAATTCCCGGGGGCTCCAAGACCAGTAGTCTTCATGCCTGTACATTGGAACTCGTGCAGGTCTGAAACTCACACGAACTTTGTGGTCAACACCAGGCTGGACTGGAGTGCAGCTGCATCACGCAGGAAGTTGTGTTGCAGCCCAGTGTGTCCTGTAACAGCCCGGGGACAGATCCGTTGTTCAAGGCCCACTACTCCAAAGACTTCTATCAAGTATGTGAAGAATGTTCCTAGCTCTCTTTCCTTGAATTGAGCTCTCTGACTAAGGAGACTTGTTTTACATTTACAATTTTGTTCTGTGGTTATGACATTCTCCCAGGTTAGTTCATTGAGGAAGAATGGGGAACCAGAGGTCCCCAAGATATTATGGGATGGCAGTCTCAGGCGGTATGACCTATGGTAATGTTTGGACAACTTATAATCCATCACTGGGTGGTTCATAATTTCAGCTTATCAAAGAACCCTAAAGGGGTGAGGAATCCTAACCACTGACTACTAGATATGAGTCCGGCACTCTAACCACAAAATCCTAAGCTGAGGGATTTTGATTGGAGGGAAACCCAAAGGAATTTGTTACCCATTTTTGTTTTCCTCAAAACTCCAATTGTTTTACACCTGTAAAAGACACAAGGCAATATCATTCACCTTTCGGTCGTGCTGTTCCATTTGAACCCAAGAGACATTCTCATGGAGCTTGACTTTCATACTTATTCATAGTTTTATTAGATGACACCCCCTTCCTCAAATGTTACCTGCTAACTGGAGAAACAACAGGATAAAAGCAAAAGAAACAGTCAATACGAGTTTTCTTCCTTTTCTCTCTCTCTCTCTTTTTTTAAATGTACAGTAAAATTTACACATTCGACGAAGGGAAAATAATAAAGTTCTGATTACTATAATACAAGATAAAGTGTGTCCGTTTGATACGTTACAAAAATGTCTTAAAATTGTACATCAGTACCAAAGGCATTATGAAATTTTCTTTGGAGCAGGAACAAATGTGCAAGAAAGGCAAGGCAACAGAGCACATGAACCGAAGCAGATTGATTTAGCCATCTTTGCTGTCGAAAGGACAACCCCAGATTGAAAGGCTGGCTGAGTGTGTGCGGTGAACAGCGTGCAGCAGAAGAGAATGGAGGCAGTCCCTCCTCGGAGGACGAATCTCATACGGAAGCAATTTCACCCTGTCTCAAAAGCCGTCGCCACCAACGGAACATAACTAATTCTACGCCATTGACGGCTGAAACCAAACGTCTTTCTCGTTTCTCGTGCGCCTCAATCAAATGGACAGAAGCTGCTGAGGACCATGCAACTAGAACGGCACCAACTGTGTCACACATCCTATTGTGTACAATGGTTCTGACTGTAAGCTGAAAAATCATGGTCACCCCTTCTGGCTGATTTAGTACTCTAATCTAGCTAATGTCTGGACAAACATTGAAACATTAACTTCTGGGACCAATTAACTCCTTCTCTGAGCCTATTAGTAGGTCCTCAGCCTCTCCGCAAAGGTAGGCAAGGGCAAACCACTTCTAAATCTCTGCCAAGAAAACTGCCTAAAGGTGCCCATGGAGTCAGCCATGACCTGGCCACAAATCAGTGGCACCCAACAAGAACAACAACAGAAGGCCTTTCTGCATGGACATTTCATCTGCATTAGGAGCTTTCATGGTCAGCTTCTGGGCCTCATCATCCACACATTAGTGTGGATCTCTGAGGCCCAGCCCTGGTATAGTCCTTCCATGCTGGATGGATTGCCAGTAGACCTGAATGTCGAGGTCTATCCACAAACTGTCATGACCTTGTCGAGAACATGGAAGTGTGTAGAAGGCACATCTCCAAACTGTTGAAGGACCCATTTCAGCCGCCCACCAGTGCACTACTGAAATGGGACCCCTGGTGGCTCCCAGGCTGAGAACTTTCATTCAAAGCCCTTCAGAGTGCTCAAGGCCAAGTCAAGGGCTGGCGTGGATGAGCACCATTGTGCAGACAGCACTGTTCCAGACCACAATTTCTGTGGTTTGAACCAGCAGGCTTGGCAGATCCAAACCCACTGGTTCAAATCATGGAGCAGTGAGCACAGAAGGGCTGAGTCATTTAGCCCAGCCTTATGTATTTCAGTCAAAGTATGCACACCCACATGGGAAATACCAACACTTGCAGAACGCTACTTGGGTGGTCCCATTCATTTTGCCGGAGACAGTTGGCTTTCTAAATAATTCTGGATATTCCTATTCAAGCACCACAACCCACAGAAGTGCTCAGAGTAATTTCCTGCTTTTTCTAAAGGCATAGGTGCATTTTTCAAGATGTACAACTGGGACACAGGAAGGTTAGTTTGCACCTCTATTTCCAGCAAAAAAAAAAAAAACAGGCCTGAAGGCTTTTGCTGAATGCAGATCCTTTACAGAAAAGATCAGGGAGCGTCCCCCATTTGCAGGGGCGACTGGTGCAGGTGAGCACAGCCAGCACCCCCCAGACTTCAAAGGAAGCTCATGAAGCAGCTTTCAGCAGGGAGAGGAGCCTCCAGCTGCACTCAGTTGTCTGGACCACCACTGCTCATCCCTACTCTTTGCAAGCCGGCCTTCTGACAGGTGACGATCTCAGCTGAAAATGAAAGGGCGCAGCTTGATAGGATAGCCTGTGATCTGCATGCAAAAGATCTCAGATCCATGTAAGAATGGAGGCTTCCCCAGCTGGTTTTTATCTCACTTACCCCCGTTTTTGGGTTGCTGTACCTGTTACATAGTTCTGCTTTGAACCTCAAGTTTTTGGGAAAGGATTCCAATTAGAACTATGGAAAATCCCATAATACTCCCCCCCTTCAAAATGGCAGCAAGTGGGACTTGGGTTCAATTTCCAGCATCTCTGGGACTTCTGGCTTCCCACCTGTTGACATCCTACAGCATCAAGCCATGTTGTATTTGTGGTAATAAGAAGAGGTGATAATAGCAACTGGAAAAATTTATGGATGACAGATGTATCAATGGATACTAGAATGGATGCCTAAGTACATCTTTCAGGCTGGGGGGGGGGGACAAGCAGGATGCTTCTAAGGCCATTTGCTGGGATTTGAGAGCAGGAGGTTTGCCCTTATCTCTGCTTGAGATGCCCATGGGCAACTTGGTGGGCTACTGTGTGGGACAGGATGCTAGACTAGATGGGCTGTGACCTGATCCAGCAGGGTTCCTCTTATGTTCTTATGCACTCAGGCACAAGGAAAACATGTGGCAGCTGACCTTAGGAGAAGGTTGCATAGCTGACCTAGTCATTTGCAAGCTTACTACCAGCTTATAAACCAAGAGGAAACTAAAACAAATTGCTCTTATTCCTTTTTGCATATGTGAAACCCTAACTGTGTTATGGAAACTGCTGTGACAGAATTGCATCCAGAAAGGCAATCTAAAAATGAGTGAGTGAGTGAGTGAGTGAGTGAGTGAGTGAGTGAGTGAGTGAGTGAGTGAAACAAGACAAAGGAAATGCTGAGTCCCAGCTCAAGAAGTTACATGAATTGCCTACATAACCTAAAACCTGCATACCTTGGACAGTCAGCGCAATTTTCTTCATGAGATAGTTCCATCCCAAAATGCTAATGTTAAAGCTGAAGGGAATATTGGTGGAGTTTTTTGCCAACACTGTGTAGTAACTAGACTGCAAGTTAAAAGCTGGGTTTGAATCTTCTCTTGGCTATGAAAGCTTACACCAGTAACTGCCTCTCAGCTGTTGTAAGGAAAAATGGAGACAAGTGTGCACTAGTTGAAGGAAAGGTAGGATGGATGGATGGATGGATGGATGGATGGATGGATGGATGGATGGATGGATGGATGGATGGATGGATGGATGGATGGATGGATGGATGGATGGATGGATGGATGGATGGATGGATGGATGAAGCAATATCCCTCTTTACACTGAGAACTGTGAAGGGGGATCATCATTTTGCTTTGAGTTTTCTTGCTATTTAAAAAGTTATCTTTTTGTTACAAAATTGTCCTTATGGAAGTACATCAAAACTTCCATATTCTAACATGCTGTTGGGAAACATAGTCTAATCCATCCATATGACACTGTGTTTGAAATTGATGAGCAATGTTCCACCATTGCATGTATTTATTTGCTTTTGTCTGTGACGTAATTTAATTGTCCCCCCACGTCAGTCAGAATCAAAGTCTGAAAGACGCCCAAAGGTCCCACCCGACGCCAATGAAAGAAATCTTTTAAGCAGAATCATGGTATCCAAATAAATAATGGTTCACTTTATTAACCTTCACACAGTTTCCTATCTGTTTCATTTTCTTTGACCAGTAGAGAGGCTGTTAGTCTTAAAAATTTTGCTCTTTTTTTTCCAAGTTAGATTGCTCCTGATTAATGTTAGTTGCAGTTGGATAAAGAAGGTTCTGGAAGGTCTTAACTGGGTTGAATGAGAAATAAACTGTCTGACAATGAGAAAGAGAGAGACTTTTTGGACCAGGCTGTCTATTCCAAGTTTGGAGGTGGCACATGAAATCAGCAATCTTTAACAGTTGCACCAACCATAACCTCCTATACCTCATTTTTGCTATCAGGACTAACAAAATTGAAAAATCTTATCTTCCATTTGCTTTTTGAATAGGGTTTTTTTTAAAAAAAAAAAACCACCAATATGTCCTGCGGCAGTGAATTCCATTTCTCAGCTACGCATTGCATGAAGAAAGATGTTTCCTTGACTCTGGTCCAATTTGCACACTGAGGAGACGCCTAAATTGGAACTTCCGTGTTCAGAGGAAGCATGCAATAGAGGCTTTTGAGCAGCTGCGCTTTCCAGCTAGACTGAACTAGGCACAGCATGGGCGGCTCAAGCAAACTGCACCCAATGAAATATGAAACTCAGCTGCCACATATGCCAAAATTAAACTGTACACAATGGGCATGTGAACATGGCGCACAGTATATACATTTACTTCAGGCTATCAAAGGGGCCTTTGTCCTATTGCAGTCTGAACAGCTGAGCCTAGTTCCTCATATTAGAAGACAGTTGATACAGGGACTTGAGAACATGTCCTATGAGGACAGTTTGAGGGAACTGGAGATGTCCAGTCTGGAGAAACAAAGTGACATAATTTATTGGTATTACTCAGTACATAAAAGGGTGCCATAGGGAAGACGAGCAGGAATTGTTATCCAGAACCAAAAATAATGAGTACAAATTGAAGTTTCTTAGGTTCTGGGTTGAATGTCTGAAGGTAAGATCTGTGGACCAGTCTTGCCTACGGAGGTGAAGAGCTTTTCATCTCTGGAAATTTGCAAAAAGTTAGACGGCCACTTTTCAACCATGGCTTAATTTGCTTTCCTGAACATTGCAAAGTTGAACTAGACATAATTCTATGATTCTACACCCAATTCCCTGTTCCCTCACACACCATTTTCCTTTTGTAGCTTGTCTCTTTAGATTGTAAGCCTGAGGGCAGGGACCCGTCTAAGATTAATATAATATTGTAACCCACCCTGAGGCCTCCGGGTATAGGGTGGGATAGAAATACAAATAAATAATAAATAATAATAATTCTCAATAAAATTTCATAAATGATGTGCCTGGTGGGTTATGCGTGTGTTGGTTTAGTTATATATGCCAGGCCCACCATTAATAAGGTGTATAAACAAGAAAAACAAAGTGCTGGTGTGGCATCAATGCTAAGAGAAAACAGAAACTCAAGGAAACTCATCATCCCAAAGCTGATTGGTCAGAATATTCCAAGGTAGCCTGCCACAGGCTGAATGGGTGGAATTCCCAGGGGAGATGGATGGAATGAGCTGATTGGCCAGAATTCCCAGATAGACTGCCACAGGCTGATTGGGTGGAATTCCCAGGGGAGATGGATGGAATGAGCTGATTGGCCAGAATTCCCAGATAGACTGCCACATGCTGATTGGGTGTTATTCCCAGGGAAGACAGATAGAATAAATAACCTGATTGGCCGGAATTCCCAGAGAGACTTCCACCTGCTGATTGGGTGGGATTCCCAAGGAAGACAGATGGAATAAGCTGACTGGGTATTGTAGGTATCTAAATAGTATAAATGTGGAAGCTGTACAGCCAGGGTGGTTCTGACAAAAATAAGGTGTTACACTGAAATCACTTATTCTATAATAATCAGAGTCCCTGCTTGTTCCTATGAATTCTGGGTCCAGTTGTTACTTGCAATGCCAGAGCAGGACATCACAATCAGCTTTATGGCAATCAACCTCTAAGACATGAGAGACATACCTAGGCCAACTCCAGCACTGAACCACAAAGCCATTTTTTTTT
>MTQE01002217.1:7679735-7692518 GCA_014337955.1 Aspidoscelis marmoratus
TTTTTTTTTAGAAAAAAGTGGCTTAGAATGAGAGTTACACCTGCCTTTGATGCCAGTATACAATAACGGTTGTGGTCACACCTTCACTTTGATCCTTATTCAGTCCATCTTTGGGCCCCACTGTTCACACCCTTAGTCCAATTGGTTTCATTTGTGGACTTTCCTCCTTTCAATTGTACTTTCCCGAGTTGTGGTTTTTACAGGCCTCAAGGGTGCTGGACCGTACTATAGTGGGTGGATACTGCATGAATTTGCCTTCCCTTCCATCCAATGCGTGATTTCATGTTGTTGAGTGGCAGAATCTTTATCCTATCAGAGCACAGGGGGTGTTGTGCCAGTGGAGAGGGGTGGAGATCTTCAAAAGTCTTGTAAAGGAGTCTCAGACAGGTGTGAGCAGAGCGACCCAAACTGAGGATGAACTGAGGAAGGAATATCGGGCACTGGGTGTGCTCGGCTGGAGCATTTTGAGACTGCTTCTTAATAAAACAGATCATTTCAGCAAGGTGGGACCACAGCCAAATAGTCTTGGAATCTACCGGCAGTATTTTGACTCTGGAGAGCTCCAGAAAAAGAGCTACTTCTGAGTTTGGAACATTTATCTTCCCGCAACATCCTTTAAAACAAAAGGAATACATCAATCAAGCTTCAGAGCAAACACTGTTTTTAAATCACGCAGCGTAACCTCTCCTCACAGCCTTATCCAACTTCCCTTGGCATATGGATTTTCATTCTTGGGAGGCCAACAGAGCATGGAGTTTCAGCAGCTGGGAGAGTCAGTCCCTTGTTCAAATCCTATTTCTGCTATGAAGAAACTACTAAATGGATGTGTGCCAAGGATTTTAATTCCCAACCTCTGTCTATTAAAAAAATAATGGACCACCTCACAGGGTAATTGCAAGACCACCGCAAAAATGCAAAGCACTTCAAATTTCCGAAGGTGCTCCATTAATGGCGAATATTACTACAATGAATTAAGTATTAGATGTTTCAACTTATCCCACTTAAGTTTCATGTAATAGAACTTTGCTGCAATAGAAAGATATGAGATACTCTGTTTAAACTTATTGACATACGTGTCAAATTTACCAGTACAGTAATGCATTGGCACATCAATATATGTTTTACAATGCTCTCGTTACAAACTTTGGATAGTGCAATGCACAAGATACTGGTTTTCTACTCATCTTGGTCGGCATGCAATTTCAGGCAAAACTGAGTGCTAATCTGAGATGCACATACTGTAAAACAAGCTTTTCTAGAATATTTCAAGAGGGTAAAGGGCTATGAGTGACCACATCTTAGAACGAAGAATCATGAGGATTAAGTTATCAAAAATCTGTGTCTGTCTCTCTTAAGACATATTATAAGGCACACAGTATTGTGCCCATGGGGTATCGGCATCTGCATCGCACCAAAGTACAATGGGCCGAGTGTATTTGTATTCGGAATAAGTTCTGACTGAGAAAAATCCCTCCAGGGATTCAACGATTAGGACAGGTTTGCAGGAAAAGGAAGAAAGCTAGCCCAATCTGCACTGATTCTCTTCTGCAACATTCTCAGAAAGAATATGGCTAAAAGAGAATTTCACTTGAAATACGACCAACTCCACATCATCACACTGTGGCTGCGTTCACACCTAAGTCTTAATCCACCTTCAGGCCACTTTCAGAATGAGAGAACACCTCGACAAAGCAGCAAGCTGATTTCTTTTAGCTCTAGCTCAGAAGACTCACCTTTGAGTTAGATAATGCAGAAAGAAAATGACTGTTCACTTTGCTGATATGTGTTCTTCCATTCTGAAACTGGACCGAAACTGAATCAAAACTCAGGTGTGGACACAGCCTGTGTTCGTCACACACCTGAACTCTCTGGGTAGACTACATTTTCTTCCCCTTGCAGATTAAAAGGAGGTAAACAAGCAGTATTGGCTTAAAAAAGACAGACCAAAGAGAAAGGGATATCGTGGCAAGCAGCGATTCCATTCTGGTTTCAAAAGGTGAGCACTAGATTCAAAAATTCTTGGCAGTGAAAAGGTCATTCAGAAGAAGGCTGTTGACAATCGGACTAGAGGACAACCTCCCACAAAAATGCCAGGCATTCAGCTACCCTTATCCTAATACCCTTATCCTATAGTATGAAAGGCAAATGAATTGAAATGTTAACTTCTGGGCGGCCATCTGTTATACAGTAAGCGGATTCTTTAGAAGAATTGGCTTTTATACCCCGCTTTCTCACCCATTTAAGGGGACTCAAAGCAGCAGACCAACCTTCTGTTCTCCTCCCCACCACAGATACCCTGTGAAGTATCTAAGGCTGTGAGAGCTCAGAAAGAGAGCTGTGACTAGCCCAAGGTTACCTAGGGGAACTGAACTGGGAGACTAGCAGGTAAGAGGCCAACATTCTAACCACAAGGGCAAACTGAGACCTTGTATTAATTGCAATAGTAAGTGTTCCCGCTTCACATCAACATGTTTTCCCTTATAATTAAAGGTCTATTACCCGCTTAATACGAATTTCACTTTAAGTAACAACGTTGAAACAAAGGTCTCGTGTTAAACCGTATTAAGCAGCATGGATGAGTCCAATGCTGATTAATCTTTAAACATGGCTGCTGAAGTCCTTTACCCAAGAGCAGGTGGGGTAGATTCCATCTCAGTGAAAACTGGAAATAAGTAACTTTTTCTGAGACAACTTTCTCAGTTATTTTGACAAGAGGTAGCTCAGGCCTGGAGT
Organism: Aspidoscelis marmoratus; assembly: GCA_014337955.1. Lineage (NCBI taxonomy): Eukaryota > Metazoa > Chordata > Lepidosauria > Squamata > Teiidae > Aspidoscelis > Aspidoscelis marmoratus. The sequence goes on from MTQE01002217.1 coordinate 7,682,469, forward strand.
AGAGTCCAGGCCCAGAAAATTGTTCAACACAATCCAATTTCTTTTTGGCAGTTCTCAGCTAGAATTTTTCCACTCACACAGAAGCAAGCCAGAAAAATCAGCATTTCCTTGTACTCAATTTGCATGCCAATTTCTCTTCAGGAAAAGACAACAAGCCCAAAAGAGCGCGAATTTAAGCATCCGTTTCTGAAACTGTCCCCATGACCGTTTCAAGTCTCTGGGTGTGTCCAGAGTGGGGGGTGGGGAGCGTGGGCCACTACTTCGAATTTACCTACTGCAGAACGATCAGCACTCCCTCCACAGTATCAGGTGAATTCAAATGTTCCCAACCAGTCTGGACAGGATGGCGAGAACAGCGAACAAGAGCTGAGCCTGCAGCTCAGCTCCCATTGGCTGCCCATCCCACATGATGTGCGCCTCACCGCGCATGCCACAAAACTACCACAGTTTTCTCTGAGAAAGCTGCGGGGAGGCTACTGACATCCGGATGGTACGTCGTGGCTTCGCAGCAGGTAAGCTGCGCTTTTTTCTCTAACGGTGGATTTTATTCCGCTAATCTGGATCCTACCTGAATGTTAGCCATACTGACCAGTGTTATAAAAACCTACACGCATGCCTTTTCCTACCATGCAATTACTTCTCTTGCACAAGAAGGTCTGTTTCCGCGCAGGAGATACAAACGGGCACAGGTTAGACATCAGATACTGCAAAACAGATGAAATGAAAGAATATTCTGCTTCTGGTGAATTTATATTTCTGCTCGCCACATCATCGTGATCAGAAAGGGTTGAATTGATCATTTGGAAGAAGATGAAGAAGTTGTTTATTTCATTAGTCTTGAATCACGTTCTAAACTTAACAGCTTTCAGCCACCAGCGGTTACACTAATGATATCCTCATGTGAAAGGTTGCCTGTATCTAGAAAAATATGGGCTTGGTGGTCCTATAAGACTCCAGTTGACAAGTCTAACAGGTTGCTCACATGCTTTATTCATTCTTAACCTTGACAGTTTCAAAACTTCACCTTCTGTTCTTTCTCCCTCTGAAGCTATGCATGCATTTCTGGATACAAATGCAAGCGTGCAAAGCATTGCATCTGTTGGTTGGCAGGGTAAAAGTGTGTGATTAAACACTATTTGACCCATTACAATAGGGACCTTTCTTCGCAGGTTATTCCTCCAGATGTCTCAAATGCTGCCTTCACACCTAAATTTCCATCCAGCTTCAGTCCACTTTCATAATGAGATAACCCACTAGCAAAGTGACAAGCTGTTTGCTTTTGGCTTTATCTAACTCTGAAAATCTTCTTTTGTGTTAGATAATGCGGAAGGAAAATGACAGGCAACTCTGCTCTGAAAGTGGATTGAAGCTGGATTAAAACTTTGGTGTGGACACGGCCAAATAAATACTCATCCCAAGACACTAGTTCCTGTGACATATGTCCATAGGGTCTGAAAATATGTAGTTTGTGTTCTACAAAACTTTTATTATTATTATTATTCTTTGGCAGACCTGTGGAGCTCTGATCCATCAAAGCTAATGGGATTAATTGTCCATGATCTCTCTAACTGATATCTTGGTTTCCAAAGGACAAGTCTGAATAAAGATGTTAGTTATTTAAATTAAGTATACTGTATTGGCTTACACAGCTGTTCATCTAGAATGCTTTTCTTTCTGATTTCGGTACATTTCTTCCTGCTTCTGGAAAATATTAAGGGCCAGAGAACTGCCTGTATATTTTATGCTAAAATCCTTCCAGACTAATAACAAGAGCTTGAAGACTCCATTAGGAACAGAATCCAGAGACACTCATACAGATGACGTGTTCTTCATGAGGTCCTAATGAGGTCTTCTGTGCAGAAGGTAAGTGGCGGTTCTATTCCTAATGGGATCTTCTCAGGTTCCTAATGGCGTCTTCAGGGCCCATGTGGAAACAACCTAAAATAACTTTGATTGCTGTATAATTTTGGAGCAACCAAAGGTAAAACAGCCCCAAAACTAATCATAAATGCTGCACACTGCTTGGTATATTTGGACAAAGCACGCTGAATAGCCAAATGGTACTGATAATGGGAACTCCTAAACTCATTGGGCTGCATTTTATTTTGCGGTTCTTATCCTGCCTGTTTTGTGCTGAAGGAGAACAAAGAGGATGGAATTCATTTCCCCTCCTGCTTTTCTACAGAAAATGGAATTGGAGCCTGTGGCCTAAAGTTTAGCTCGGCGTCTACCAAAACTATGGAAGACAACCTTGACAGGAGAGTTCTTTAGGCTGTGGAAATAACTGAAATAACTCTTGATTGCTGTATAGTTTGGAGCAAACTAAGGTTTAATCCAGCTTCAGTTCACTTTCAGAGCAAGAGAACACCTTAGCAGAGTGACCAGTAATTTTCTTTCCATGTCATCTATCCCAAAGGTGAATTTTCTGAGTTATTTAACACTGAAAGAAAGCAGCTTGTCACTTGGTTGATGTCTTTTCTTGCTCTGAAAGTGGACTGAAGCTGGATTAAACCTTAAGTGTAACCACAGCCAAAAACGCAGAGAGGAAATGTCTCACCGGCTCTGCACAGGCATGTACTCTCTTCAGACCTTCCATGGGTGAACACAACCAAATTCCAAGACCAGTGAAAAAAGGCAGACTGACTTTAACGAATCATAAACAGAAAAAGGCGAGTTAGAGATCTGCTGTTATCCACTGGCAAACCACCAAGGAACGGGCAAAAGGTAAATAAAACCAAAACAACCAGAGAAGCAGTGGGCATCTGTCTAAATTGGGAAAATCCGGGAAGAAGAAAGAAAACCACTGATGTGCAGGAAGTACCGAATGTGGGCCAAAATATCCAAATGGAACATAAAGTGCAAGGATAATTCCTTTTAGCTGCAGAGCCTGGTGAACTACTAACTCAGTTACGATTCACTTCACAATGCTCGCATGTAAAGTGAAGCCCTTTTTACTCCAAAAAACAACATGTGACTTTGGTATCCTAAGCTGCAATCTACACCTTCTTCTGTAGTCCTTCCATCAGTTGTGATGAACTTTTCTAATGCAAGATTGGCCTTGAACTGCTTCGGAGAACAAATGAACAAACTTCGCTTTCTGCAGCTGCTGCAGAACACAAATGTAACGAACAGCCATTCAAAAACTCAAACCGTAGATCCTAGAAATGCATCTAAGATATCTGGACAATCCAGTGGAGATAGCATATTGGTCTGTTCTCGTGAACCGGTGCGATCGTAAAGATGAATTTTGAGGCGCCTCCCCAAGAATGGAATTTAATTTGCTTATATTTACTTAAAAAAAAAAAAAGTTACTTGCCCTTGAACCTTTTGGTGAAGATCAAACTATTAATCCAACTATTCAAATCAGTCAGTCCGGAGGTACGCTCTCTTCTGCATTAGCAGTGCAAAACGTTTAAACATCTGGAAATGCAGGTCAACAGCTGGCTTGACGCCACCCTGCAGATGCGACTTGGGGGAAACGTGACAGCAGATCCTGTGAAATTAGGCTGCGTGTCCCACAAAGGTTGTTAATCTGTGTCTTCAAGCGTTCTGTGCTTGAAGCTACCATCCTGTCCTCAATCTAAAGCCTTCAGATACTTTTTATGTTTGGAACACCATCCATTTAATCATGCAGGTTCTGCTGGCTTCCTACCCCAACTGTTCCGCAATTATAATCAAGACATCATTTGTCAATACAGATCTTTCAGTTTCCCCGCTCAATGTACCTGTCGGCACGTTTCCTTTGCAAGATCAGCATAGGATCGCTGTGTGAGCAGATAGCTTGGTGCCAGCACTTATCCTCAGTAAAAAATGTTTCTCGTGGATTATACAACCACTCTCTTAGCGATGCCTGGAACCCTCTTAGCTTTAAAGGTCACTAAGAGTACGGCCACCTATGCTGGAGCGAGATAATCATTTCGCCCGTAGGTTTTAGGAAGAGAGCATGAAAGAAATCCAGACATTTCAAGGCTTCAAATTTGTCATTGTGCTGCCATCTTTTTGAACAGCATGGGCACTGCATACAACCCCCTTGCCCCCAGAATAAGCGGTGGCAAAGCACCCGCAACATCTGGGCCACAAGATCTAAGCTCCCTGTCTCCTGAAGTTCTTCAGCACATGGATGACAGGGCTGCCCTGTGCTCTGGGTGCTATGATTAGGTGGCCTTCCATAGCTTCACTGTCTAGGCGCTGACCAGCCCATGTCACTGAAAGGTCCCTCACCTGTCGCTGACCTTGGTGGAGGCCCACAAGGTGTACAGAGGTCAGAGTCTGTATCTGACTCTCCTTCTGCAATGTAGGGTCTGATTTTGGCCACAGCAGTGTAGCAACCGTTGTTAAGGATGTCCAAATTTTCTTTGGACTGGGAAATGCTAAAGCCACTGAAGGAGCGCTCCAGTTCCTCATGGTCAACAGATGGGATAGAAATGGAGGTATCGCTGTCCCTCAGGGCGCTCTCAGGGTGCTTAGCTGTAACATCCTCATTCTTTGCATATTCCGCACTGGCCCTGTTCCCACCACTGTAGGCTGACAGGGAGCGCTCGTGTGAAGGGGGTGGAGGGATCCTCACCAAAGAACCTGCATCGCCAACTGGAGAGGTCCCATGGCTTTGCCGTTGGTATGTCTGCCAAGACGTGGAAGGGTGGCATGAGTTGTTTGGCACTGTAGTGGCAGGTGGCGCAGAAAAGTTCTTCTGTCCCATAGAACTTGTGGAGCGAATGATCTTGATAATGCAGCCGTTTTTGTCGATGTGTTCTCGACTCTCCTCTGGACTGTGATAAGGTGGCGCTGGATCAGGTTCTTTGGACCCAAAGTAAGCTTCTGTTTCAGTTGGCGGTATTCCCATCCGTTGCATGTAGATGTTGACCAGGAAGTCCAACTTCTTCTCCATGGACTGCACCTAGAAAAAGCAACATGGAGCTCAATACATGAATACCCTGAAAAGCTTTGACCCAAACCACCTTAGATCTGCCCCTTTCTCCACCACTTTATCATTCAGAAAGGGGTTACAAAGATAGCTTGCACACTGAAGAAAAGGGGAAAGGGCCCAACTGTTTTCCAAGCACAGAATTAGATCCAGACAATAAAACTGTGCAAGTCCAAAAATGTATGCATACTTTCTTATTTTGCTTTTATTGTTGCTGTCTGGCCCTGCCCGCCCGCCCGCCCGCCCGCCCATCCACCCATCCATCCATCCAGCTATTGCATGAAGGGAGTCAATACAGATTAAATATTAGGAAAAACTTCCTGACAGTGAAGGCCATCAATCAATGGAATAGGTTGCCATGGGAGGTAGTAAGTTCTCCCTTGCTGGAGGTCTTCAGGCAGAGGCTGGACCTACATCTGTCTGGGGTGGTTTAGGAAATCCTGCAATGAGCAAAGGGTTGGACTTGATGACCCTGGAGGTCCCCTTCCAACTCTAGGATTCTATGACTCTATGTCCCACCAAATTAATTCCATTCCATTCCATCAGTGCCTCTATGCAGTTTTCTTGGCAGAGACACAGAAGTGGTTTGCCATTGCCTACTTCAAACCTGCAACACTCTGCTCTACCACTGAGCTGCAGCTGATACCATTATGCAATAAGGATTTCCAACATACCTGTTTTTCCACCTTTCCAAGTCTACCCATCATGCTTGGATCTTCAGGCTCCCCTTCAACTGGGCCTTTGGTTCGGTCCTTATCTGTCATTGATGGCCCACGTCCAACAATCTGGTCAACTCTAACAGAAGCACAATCCCCAAACCAGAAAAAAAAAAAGTTAGCAAGCGATAATCAAGGGCCCAAGTTTTTCCTTCTATCTTTATTTCTCTTTGAAATTATGCCTCTCCTTCAATTGTTAAATACCGTACAACTATTGCTACAGAGGACGGAAGCAAAGTATAAACGTGGTGCAGATTTCCCTCTCTGTTTCTGTAAGTTAAATTTTAGTCTGAAATACAGCTAAAACTCTAATCTATTTCTAGATTAGGAACTGTGTCTATAATTTGGTATATTATGCACAGTAAACCTGTCCTGTGGGAAGAGCCCGGTATTATTACATTTATTAATTCCAAATTCATCAGCTGGCAGCTGATGAGTGAGAACATAAAATCATTTATGATTTTCTAAACCTGGTAAATTTCTACAAGTGTAGGGCATTAGCATTAAGCAGAACTAGTCAATTAATTAATCAATTAAATTAGATATCCCCTTTCCAAATATCACTCAATGTGGTTAATACAAGGAAAAACAGAATCGGTTCTGGTACCCTCTAATATACTGTGTAGCTAAACTGAAGGCATTCTATTTTTAACCCTGGACAACTTTATCTTTGCATAATATTCCAGAAGTGCACAGGTGATGTAAATAACTATCTCCCAGGAAAAACAAAAGGCCCAATGTTTATTCATCTATCTAAAACCAAGTTAGTTTTCTTGTGTGGAATTAAAACAATGCTTCTTATGCAATTCTGCTGTGCAGGCAACGGATCCATGCACAAAGAGATGGATGAGAGTTATGAGTTCAAATGCAGACAAAGGAAAAGAAAAAATAGTATTAAGAGGAACATAGCAAGAGTAAAGTTATACATTATGACAACGAAAGGGACAAAGGCAAGACACAAGGCCATTTCCAACAACACAGCCACTGAAAGTGCCTTAAATTTTGGGAGGAAAGGGGCTGGATTGATCAAATTGCAGGTCGCGTACAAAACGTAGTGACCAGAAGCAATCGCAAGGTGGTGGATTGGGCCCCTTTTGCATTGGGCTTTATTCCAGATTACATTCTGAAATAGGACCTGCCATCCGCAGGTCTGGATATAGTCTGGAATAAGGCCCAATGCAGAAAGGGCCCTGGTTCATACAGCTTAATTCACCCTGAACCAGTTGCATACATCAAAAATCCAAGTGAGTTTTTGATCATTAATTGTTCTACATGATCAATAATTGTTCTACATCAATACACAAAGGCCCCTTTTCTTAGGAATCATACAACCCAGACCCCTACACAACTGACATCACAAAAGAGGGCAAAGCTCACCCATGGTCCAGCTGGTAGAGGAGAAAAGGCTACCCGTTCTACAAGGATGTGTGAATAGGTCCATGTTCTTGGACAACTCTATAAATACCTGCAAGCTGTCCCGTATGATGGAGTCACGCATGAACAATAATGTGATGAATCTAGCACTGTCATTTCTCGTTCCATAATTGCCACATGTCAACAGATGCATTTTCTAAATTTTGACTAAGAACAGGAATGTTACCTGACAGTTACAGGGCCATAAACTATGTTCTTCTACCAGAAAACCTCTCTTTAGTACCACTCTCTAGGCAAAGCAGGAAATAACAAGGTATACACCCAAAGATCCTAGAAGTTCTAATGGGATTGAGACATAAATAACTTCCAATAAATTCATAACATTAGTTTAGATGTAGTCCGGCCCAAACCAACATTATGATCATCTTGACCTGTATTTTTCATGTGTGGTCAAGGTCTTTCATCAATGCAATGGGTTCTCTGAGGTAGAAAGAAACAAAGGTCCAAAATCTGGAAGCTTTCCTTTGGTTTCACTAAATGGTGTTGATCTTCAAAGGACCAGAATGTGGTTTGGCCAGGTCAAAGGGGAACTTCATATTGAAGTCTGACCTCCTCCCCAGTGCCCCACCAGAAATGATCTACAGGCCACCCCTAGGTATTTATGACTCCAAAGAATATGGAAGTGGGCATAGTCTTCTAAACAACCACTGCTCCATCAGAGTTATGCTTGGGAAAATAAGATCTATTGAACCACAACGTGGTTGCAATATCTTTTGAACATCAAATTTAGGTAAATTCCTTCTTGCAAAGTCTTTACTTAGTCCAAAATGAGGTGCCAGTACCTCAAACGACCCCACAGCACCAGCAAGAGCGAATGGTTACATCGCTGGACACTTAGTCCCTGGTTAATGTTTGTTAACATGTGGAACATGATTTCGTGCTCCACACCTAATCAACAATTAGTGAACTTCTGGGGAGGGCAGGCACGTTTGGAGGCTGTAACCGCCTACTCCACATGCGTATGATCTTCCCCAGGAGTTCATTAATTATGCACTAGAGGCTGTAAGGTGAATAGGCCTCTGGTTCTAACTAAAGCATGGACAGAGAGGTCCAGGGTTAGTCCAGGCCTCATACTATCCCATTTTAACCGGGAGTGTGGAAAGGACCTCTGCGTCCTTCTAGTTTAGTACGGTAGTCTTGACACTTGAAGTCCCAACTTCAGAGGTACCTGTTGAAAAGAAGCCCATGAACCAGCTTTCAAATTCAGGAGTGTCTTCCAACTGCACTCAACATGCGCTGCAGCCACTGGTTGTGGCTAACGTGTGGCCTGTTAATGGAAATTTCCATTGGCATCACAACTAGCTAACCTAATTCTGCTATCTGCTCCCATTGCTGATTACTTCTCTTAATGATATGAGATCCACAGTATCTGGTTCAATTCTTTTTGCATTCTCATTGTTAACCTAGGAAAGAAAAACACTTTGCTGGACATTAATTGTTTGTTTCTTTAAAGAAAAAAAATTTTTTCCTACTTTGAAATGGTGTATTAAATGCTATTTGTATTATATATATTTATTCATTTATAAATTTCTTGGCTCAGCCACGGTGCAGCTTTTCTCATGCTTCATTATGCTCCATGCTTCAGAAATGCATGCAAAGGGGAGAGTCTGATATTTCACCCTCCAGCACAAAGCAGGCAGCAAAGGTTAAGGCTATTCAAAGGAGGCACAAAGGATAGAAACAGAAACGATTCAAACTTTTTAGAAACCACTATTTTTAAATTTGGGTGGGGGGCAACGCCTTTTAAGCACAGTCCAGGCATCAGGTGCCAACCCCCTTCATCCCTGCTACGTTACTGGCTACGTATCCCCAGACAGCGCTGATGTGTTTGTCAGGTATTTTATGTACTCTGTGACGTTGGAAAACTGAATCTCCAAAGCAAGATGAGCCCTCTCCTGCTCCCCTGGCAAAAAGGCTACTCTGAACGAACCTGAAGAACTAAACCACAGATCAGAAAGATCAACATGGTGAACATGGCAGAGCCTTCTTAGAATGGCTCCCCTTCAATATTCAAGATGGTGGGGCTGCCTGCGTAAATGATGGCTCCCAAAACTCCCTGCAGTAATAAATCAAACAGAAGGGAACACCAGAACCCTTCCTCCAGGGGGAAATCTGCATTTCACCTTCTGTCCGTGGACATTAGAAATGGGCACAAATGTTTGTCATTCTATTCAAACTGAATCGAATACCTGAATATTCGATTTGATTCATATCTTTTGAATTCGAATTTGACAAGATTAGATTCGAATTTACCAAATTCAAATCTATTCGTTCAGATTTTTTACTCGAATCTGTACATATGTCGACAATATTTGTATGTGCTAGTATGCATCTTCCCCACATCTGTACAGATCCGTGCACAGATGTACAGGTCCATATGCTTCCCATAGTTATCCCATAGGCAACCCGTCTTCGTCCCGTACAGATCTGTACGAACATGGGAAAGACGCGGATCTTCAAGTACACATCGTGTAGGAACCCGTACACGTATGAATGTCTAGATAATTCGAACGAATAGATCCAAAATTCAGAATTTGATTCGAATTTCAGCACCTTCTATTCAAGTTCAAATGTGGAAATTTGGCACATTCGATCTGATTTCAAATGCCTACGAATATTCGTGCGCGTCCCTAATGGACAGCGAAGGGCGACGTTCCTCATGTGTGTACTAAGCATTTGTACTAGCGAATACTAGCACACGCAACCCTTCCTCCCACATGCCCGAAGACTTAGTTTCAGTGCAGATGGGTGTCCAGGTGCCACTATCTTCTGTCCTGATGCTGGCACCAGGACTGTTAGGCATTGAAGCCAGTATAGGAAAATGTACAGATGTGTACAGAAGGCAAAAGGGTTAAGGAACATAACTATCTGCAGCTGAATGCTGTAACAGCAAAGTGTTCAAGGTCAAATATGTGCTTGGCAGCAGGTAGGCTTGTGTAACACAAGGAAAGAGAGTCACCACGAGGGGACCGCATG
>MTQE01002217.1:7693759-7710472 GCA_014337955.1 Aspidoscelis marmoratus
TGAGGTTTTCACTTTGGGTGTTTGTACCAGGGATTTTGCTTTGTTGACAAATGTATAAATTGCCTGCACAATGCTGTGTGTGTGCGGGTTGATGGTCGTGAGTTTGGTTGGTTGGTTGGAGAGCTGGAAACTTTGTTGGACGAGCGTGTATATTTTGTAAATACAGCAACATCAAGAATAAAACACCTCTGAGGAGAGAGATTCGGCTCCAGTCTGTTTCTTTCACAGCGGGCAGGAGGAATTTCCCGATAAAGCCGAACAAATCCAAGGACGCCAGTAGTTCCCGAGGCAGCAGAGATTGCTTTGCCGGCGCGTCTGCTTGTTTACACCAACACGGACGTGCTTGCCAGCGCTGTCACCAGGACAGCAATGACACACCACACATGCATGTCAGTTTCACATGACGTGCAGGTGGGCCCAGCTGGAACCGAGAAAAGTAATCGTGCTCCATGTGCAATCGGCTCCCAGGGTGCTCCTTCAAGCGCAGGTGTTCCATCTTGGAGCGCATGGATTGCCGACTAGTGGGTCAAGTCTGAAAAGGCTCCTGTTATTCCTCCTTGTCTAGTATACTACAGGCCTGGCCACACTGCAAGGTAAGTGTCCATTTTAGGATGGACTGAGAACTGAGTGTTTTCAGCCTGTTTACAGCTCCAGGGGTATCACATCCAGATCATGGCCAGCAGTGTGCAGGCCAGAGCAAGGCGGGCAGGCCAGTTCACGTCAGCCCCTCCGTCTCCAGGCCCCAAAGCCCACAGGCTACTCACCAAGTTGCAGCCAAGGACAACAGAATGACCTTTGGAAGGCAAAGGTGAGGGAGGTCCATAGATGGCACAGCCAGATCATGGCCAGTAGTGGCCAGCTCACGCCACCACCTCCAGCTCTCAGCATTAGAACCCACAGTCCTTTGCCTGGGCCCAAGCCTTGTTCTTTTCTTGCCTTCTTGCGGCTGAAACAGACTCAGTGCTGAGATAATCTGAATACAGCATAGTTCCAATTAGAGGGAGGAACAGGCCGGAGAAGAAACAGGAATGCAGTTTCGAGTGTTATTCCAAAGAACACACAACAGCCTGGAAACTGATTAAACACAGGTATGATGCAGCCCTGCTGGCCCTTCTAGGTGCTTCCAGCCCTTCTAGGTGCTCTGCAACATGATGCAGTGACAGAAAGATAAGCTGTATGGCAGGGGATGGCCATTGGTCTCTGCCCTATCCCACCCCTCATCATGCTAATGCATTTTTGGGTATCTCAATTAACTGTGAATGCTTAAAAAACTCTATAGTCGTTATATGGAAGACACTTGTTCACTGGAGCTTGGAGGGTACACAGCTTCTTTAGAATGATCTTGAGGTTCTCCGTGGAATACTATCTTAATGAAAACACTGTATTCATAATCCTGTTTTTTTTTTTACTGGGTGCACAAGTGCATAAAAGCTGTTGAAAATGAGGTTTAAGTGCCCTTAAGTGTGCATTCACCTGGACAGAGCTAACATTGCACAGATCAGCTTTTTAAAGGGATGGGAGAAGGAAATCTGAGTGGAACGTGGAGTTTGCAGTTTGCTGGTAGACCTTGATGTCAGGAGATCTGGTATACCACGAGGGAGCCATTCTGACTGCACAACAGGGCACGCCACCAAAATGCCTCCCCAGAAGCCCCAAAGGCCAAGAAACGTCATGGTGCAGACTTTAAAGCCAGCGTGGGGCTGGTGCAGGAGATGCCATCCCAATGCAGGTCTTTACCCACACTGAAAGTAAACCGGGACAAAGGGTGTAAAGTGCAGAAACATCCTAAGCCCAAGAACCACTGCTCTACAGTACGGAGGCCTTTTCAGATCCCCAATCACATTTGGCCAGTAATGGACACATTCCCACGCGTCCCTTAACAGCCAAGGTGCAAACGGGGCATCCGTCCCTATGTGTCCCAGCCTGGAAAGGCTGTCACAGGGATGGGACACCAGGCCCAGGCCTGCCACCATCCCCACACATGCAACTTACCTGGTCAGTACCCGGATTTGAACTGGCAGCCCTGTGGGCGGGGCTTGCCAAGTTTGATCTGCAGCATTGTGTGCGGGCGAACGCCACAGCCTACATTTGGGCCTGAGCACACCACAGATCCAACTCAGCAAGTCCTGCCCACAGGGGCTGCCAGTTCGAACCTGGGTAGCATAGGCCCCTGGGTGGGGGTGGGTGGGTGCCCAGGGGGGTCCCTGTGGGCTTCCACCGGTGTGATTAAGACAGCAGCCCGCGGGACCTGAGCATGGGCCTGGCCCGGTCTTGCTCCACCCCTAAAAGGGGCTGCCAGTCGGTGAGCCCAGAGGGCCCAATGACAGTGGGCCGGGGCAGGGTCCAGAGCTGTCCAGAGGAGAGAGAGCGAATGCTCTCCCTGCCAGACAGCTCTGGGATGGCCAGGGACAGCTTGGACCAGGTGTGGAGCATGAATTCGTGCGCCACGCTCTGGCCGCAATTAGGCCAATCTTGGACGGGGCAGGACAGTTCCAGACAGAAATGCCTGGCCTGCAGAGCGAATGCTCTGTCCAAGGCTGGCCTAATAGTTCTCCAGAGGCCCTTGCGCAAATAGGCCTCAGATGTACACAAACTCTAAGTCCACGGTTCAGTTCACGTCGAACCAAACAACAGAGTTTAGCTTGATCTGGAACCAGCCAAACCTACAACCTGGAAGTGCTCATGATTAGAATGGGTCAAATCAGACCCTCCTGTGTCCCCTAGCTCAGCCGAACACCCCTGGTTCAGTTTAAATTGACCCAGCCCCTATCAAACAAAAGGTAGTTCAATTTGAACTGTCTAAATCAATCCAAATTTGTCCATCTCTACTCTACAGCTCTTGCTTAATGTTTCCTCGCACCTTTAACATGTGAGGAACTACTGGGAGATGTCAAGCACCCTTTCATGGCTTAGCAACGGGAATAATCCTGTTGCGAAATAATTCAAGATGGCACAATCTAAACTTGAGATCGCCAACCTTCTAGGGTTTATAACATCTGGTGTTCTAGGGGCCCACAATGAGCACTTCCCATCAAGTTCTTTATATCTCACAAGGTCACTTCTTCCTATAACCCAACTGGGAAAAAAAGACCAACATAAGGGTGGGGGGGGGTGTTGTTTGTTTTGCTTTTTTGCATCTGCGTGTATTTTAAACAGCAGCTCAAAAACAGCATGGAGGTTGGTCACATGTGAAGTGTAACTGGGTGGTCACCACAAGTGTTTTTCCACAGTCACTTAGTACCCATTTTAGCACCCATTAAGGACCCATTTGGGTGAGAGCCGGATGACCCCATTTCCACCACGGCACCCATTAGGGACACATTTGTTTCCACTGCGCCTCAGGAAATCTGGATCATATTAGTACCTTTTTGGTCTTTAGTCCGGATTTTCTGTAGACCCCATTAATGGGGTCTACAACGGGGTCTTCAGCCAGAAAATCCGGATTAAAGGGAGCCCGTTTCCATGTTAGTTTGACAATGGGGTCTAGAGGAGGCTAGGGGGAGGGGGCACCCTTGGGGGGGGGAGCCCCGAAACCTAAGCTTTGAAGTCATTTCGAAGTCATTTCGAAGTCACTTTGAAGTCTGTGCAAAATAGCTCCAGAGCGTCTTTGAAGTCTGTGCTGATCTTTGGAGTGAACTTCGAAGTCACTTTGAAGTTTACTCCGAAGTCACTTTGAAGTTTACTCTGAAGTCACTTTGAAGTTTACTCCGAAGATCAGCACAGACTTCAAAGATGCTCCGGAGCTATTTTGCATGGACTTCAAAGTGACTTCGGAGCCACTTCGGAGATTGCACCCCCTGTCCCCCCAAACACCTGGGGTGACAGGCAGATCCCTTGTGGGTAGATCCGGATTTCCAAATGGGTGCTCTGGTGTTTCCACGGCAGGGAGGCTAGCACCCATTGCTATTGGGTGCTAGACCACCCATGGAAACACATTGGGTACTTCCCTTAATCTGGATCTACTAGATCTGGATTAAGGGAAGTATCCAATCCCTAGATCCGGATCTTCTTAGATCTGGATTAAAGGAGCGCGGTGGAAAAACACCCCATGAGACTAGATCGCTGGATTAAGTGGGTCTTCTTATCTCCTTATTTCCTCTTCTGGGATCAGGGTTAGAATTATTAACAGCATACAATTTTGTCAGTTACAAAAGTGACCTCTCTGAGTCTCATTTCTCTTGTTGCCATGAGAAGAACAGACTCTCATTTTCCTTTATGCTGTTTCAAGAGGCTGATGTTTCATCAGCTTAGTCCACCTCTTACCGTTAGTTTTCAATGTTAGTATTTCCAACAAATCAAACTAGCCCCTTTCAAACTGGCTCAATATGAACCAGTTCGAAACCAAATGGTTCGATTCGAGTGGCTCTCAATCGAACCAAATTTGCCCATCTCTACTGCGCGTGAATGTTTTTTTCCGTGTTTGATCTGAACCGAATCAAATGTGAGGAAATTTGCATTTGTACGAATAAAGCCCCTTTGAACATGGTAGGATTCGAATTTACTGCAAATGTTCTCCAAACCCTCTTCAATTTACGAATCCACTTTGAATCAGCTGCAGATGTGACTGGGCAGCTGCTTTACAGCCTCCCCACATTCACAAATATAACGACGCTTCACAGGAACGCGCAAAAGCATTCGCTTTGCACTCGAATATCAATCAAGCCAACATTTGTTGTGAATGCGAATGTACAAACTCAAACGAATTTTGAACATGGTGAATATCTGTGCACATCTCTGTTCTAGACCCCTTGCTTAATGTTTTCTTGTCCCTCCAAACTGAAAAGGATGACCGGAAGATGAATGATTGGACCGCTTGTCCTACTTCCTTGTTAGTACTGCTGTGAAAGGCCCGCTTTCGGTGTGTCTGAAAGTAAGAGTTAAAGCGCATCCAGGAGACCAAGCCATTCGGTGCAATATGCATCAGGCCGCATGTGGCAAATGCTGTCATTTAAGGTGGCATGAAGGGGCTTGACAGTAAGCAAATGAAAGCTTCAGAAAAAGAGGCATTTTGGCAAATCCTAACCTAGGCGAATATTGGGGCGATCCTTTGGCTGAATACTTCTTATGCCGGGGAGTTGTAGGGGCTGGGGGACCCACAATCATATCTATCCTGGCAAAAATAAATGAGAAGAAAAAAAGACACTAGCAAAACGCATAATGAAGCAACGACATTGGAGGAAAACTTTCTCTGGGAAGCTGCAGAGATAGGAACGTAAAGATCAAACTAAAAGAAAAAATCTGGTGGAAAGAGAAGAAAGTTGAAAATTATATTTTCTCAGAACAGAAGACAGTATTGTTATCCTGTAACATGACTGTTAGAGAGCACACCAAATTCTACCAGCAAGTTGAACGACGGCAGAATTTCCGAACAGCAATGGAATAGCTACTTCTTCTGTTCCAAAATGGCGACTGTTCTTTAATGGATGGGCAACACATGCGACACAAAAGCTGAAACGTTTAGAACAATATTCCATTGGAAATGGAGACTTTCATCACAAAACATGAAACGCATTCTCAGCTGGCTTGGGAAAAGCACACACTCACAGATGGGATGGGGCACGAGACACAGTTACAGACCACGTTTGTTTTTTTAAAGTCTATTATGATAACACTTCACAAAAGCAGCAGGAAGGACAATGGGGAGTGAAACAGAAGGTTCATTGGGAAACCTGCCTGCCCCAAATTCAGGACACTTGTCTCTCAAATGGAAGAGGAGCGCAAAGAGCTTCAGGTTCAATTGCAGCTTTACACAAAATCTGACATTTCTGTTATACTTTTATTTAACTTAGAGCACCTTTGGCCACTTACCTGGGCTCTCATTGTTTAATATTGTTTTAAATTTTGGGTGCGTGCGTGCGTGTGTGTGACTAGCCAGCATCCAGACAATACTTTTTTTTCTTAACTATTATATAATGTTTTATTTGTTATAGTTATGCTATATATTGTTTGCTTATGTAAATTGCCGTTGGGAACAATTGTCTTGACTTAAGTTGTTGATTATATTTGCTTTTTTAAAAATGTAATGGCTGTATTTTGCTTTGTATTTTGATATATTGGCTATATTTTGCTTTGTATTTGGTTTCCATTTGTTGTGAACCGCCTTGGGCAAGAGTTTGTTTTGGAAAGGCGGTATATAAATAAAAATGGAATGGAATGGAATGGAATGGACTGCTCAAGCTGGAAGAGTTCCCAGCTGGAGCAGTTCACCTATCCCAGAACAAGGCCTTATTCTGATTTCTATCTCAGGCTGTCGTCCTATCTAAGGTTTAATCCAGCTTCACTCCACTTTCAGAGTGGAAGAACACATCAGCAAAATGATCAGTAATTTTCTTTCCATATTATCTACCCCAAAGGTGAATTTTCTGAGTTATTTAACCCTGAAAGAAAAAAGCTGGTCACTTTGCTGATGTCTTCTCTCACTCTGAAAGTGGACTGAAGCTGGATTAAACCTTCAGACTATGGGCCCACCATCCTTATGCTGGTGTAGACCACTGTAGACCCTGCCCAGGGCCTGCCACAGTCTGTACTATCATGTGGATGACGGGTCCGTATTCCAAAATATAATCCAGGATAAGGCCCAGTGTAGAAATGGCTCTTGTGATCTCAGAACCTTCCATAGCCAGCTGAACGTCCTCATTTTCTATACTAATAAGCTTTATCCAAAGCGAAGGAGTTTAATATTCAAAACCAAAGTTAATGAGGATTAGGGATGTGCACAGATATTTGAAAATCTGATTCGAATTCATTCAATGTTGGCATTCAAATTCGAATCAGATTTTTAAAAATCTGAATTTACACACTTAGATGAATTTCGGATTTTCAAAAATCCGATACGGATTTTTTAATAATTCGAATGAGTAGATTCGTATCTATCATATATGAATATGCATGAAAATTATATGTATTTGCACATATAATGCAGGATGACAACAGGATGGATACAGGATAAATACGCATTTGCGCAAATTTGTATATTGGATACAAATCTTACCAACATTCGTATATCCGGATACGAATCGAATTTTTGAAAGTAGAGATCCAGATAATCCAGATCCAAATTGGATTTTTGAAAATCTGGATTTTTGAAATTTGAATCGAATAGAATTTTTGAATATTCTATTCAAATCAAATTAGTGCACTTCCCTAATGAGGGCAGCATCTCTTCAGCTACACTATACAAACAAATAGCTTCAGTAGCCTTTTGGAAAACCTAAACCTGAAAAATTGTCAAAGCGTTCATCAAGACAGTCCATTAAGAATGTTCTAAGCCAATCTTGGCTGATTCAGAGAAGCAAGGGTAAAGCTGTTGTTCTGTTTTAATAACATTTACTTAACATTCCTCGCCTATCAAGGAATCAAACTGCCTTCTTCCCTTACAAAAGCTTTTCAATCATTTTTCTTCAGCCCTGGTCACACAAGTTTATAACAGGATGGCCTACTCATTAATTCGAGCTGAGGTTATGCCAGTGCTGGTCACACCTGAATCGTTATAGGCCGTCTTCAGACCGTCTCCCACCTTGAGCTGCATTGCTCACATCTTTCAGCATGGAACTATTGGCTCTCCACCCCTTTTGCTGTGTCAAATCTATCTCCTTTCTGATTGGATGCCACTCTGTCATTCAAGGGAGGTGAGGCTGTGTGTGGTTCTTTTTTAAGCCTTCTCTCCCACACACACCGTTCCTTTTTTATGTGCTTTTCTTCTCCATGCAATTAATTTAAAAATAATAACTTTAAATTTGTGGGAAAACACTAGATAGAAGGAGGAGTCATATGCATAAACTGAGGAGAGAGGGGAGATGCCTCACAAACTCCGTGCATGCCGATTGGCTGAAGGAAAGACTGGATCCACCCACCACAGCACAGTTCAGCCTCCTTTTGCCTGTCCTTCCGCTCACACTTTGCGGAAGAGAAGACAACCTGGAATGCCAGGATGGACTGAGTCCTTGTCAGTTCTCTAGAAACAGGACTCCAGGTTAGGATGGTCTAATGGGATTAGGCCAACTTGGAAAAAGACTTAGTTAAAAATAAGGTGAGTAACACGACCTGAAGACAACCTAAGGTCATCCTAAACTACTTGTGTGACCTAGGGCCTTTGTGTTGCTGGTCTGAATACTCATCCAGACATACCAAGTTAGCACAAATTTCACAGTGCCCATACAAACTGTAGAATTGTCCTGCACATTGTGTATTAGGTTATATTTCCTCTTACTGGAAATTCCTGAGTTGGGGCTATGCGGTTCTGTTAGCTAGATGAATGAACCAACAGTTATTAAGTAAGAAAAAAAATAATTCTGCAACTTGAATTCTCTTTTTATACATAGAAATTCAGGACACCTTCAGATCCCAAAAATTTTAATCCGGCTGTAGCTCCATCTCCTGCAGACAGATCCTGAATAAGAGGAGCAGAGTCCCATTGATTTGGATTAATGGGAGGATCAGGAAGTACTTGATCCAGATCAGGAAGCCCTTGATCCGAATCAAGCCCTCAGTGCAGAAAGGGCCTGTGTCTCTGTGCATAATCAAACAAATAGAGACTTCAGGAAGATATGACTTATGTTGCACCTACTGAAAAGATTAGAACTCTATAAGAGATTCCCCAAAACTGAAGTTCAGATGTAAGCCATCTTTCCTTAAGAAAACAAACCCATTAACCTCTTCCTGGAGAGAAGGAAGGAAATTTTAAGAGACAAATGTCAATAAAGCCTCTCTAAGTTTCATGCCAACAAAAACATAGAAACAAATGTTGAAAGAGGGGAAGTTCTTGCCTGGACTGAAGATTTTTGATTCTGGAAAGCATATCCAAGTGTCCTGCTGAGTACTGTTCAATAACATCCATGACATCATAGGGACGCAAACTCTCCTTGAACTTTCGCTTGGACACAAGGAACCTCATGACACTAAAGTAGAAAATGAGAGAAGATAAATGGAACATTCCGGCAACAATGATGTGCCTCTGACTCACAGGGTGTTTCCGCACTGGCCGCTAAAACCCCATTAAGCACACAGTAAGAACAGATATGGGACACATGTGCAAGGAACTTTCTGACCAGAGGGATAGATTAGGGCCCCTTTGAGGATGCCACTTCCACACAGCCTTGTGCGAGATCCATCGCTAATGGGGTCTAGACATCGCTAAATCCAGTTTCCAGGAAGACCTGAGAAATTAGGTCTTCAATCTGTTCCTGAGTGGAAATTCCACATCAAAGGAGGATACTTCCGCTCAGGAACAGGAGAGGGAACAGATTTGGGTGGGATAGGAAGTTGCCATGTTGAATGAGGCAGCAGGAAGTCGCCATGTTGAGTGTGACTGAATGCTCCAATCACGTGGCACCTGAGGCGATGGGGCCTCAGGGAGGCCAGATGCTTCTGGAAATCGGTGCTGTGGTGTCCGCACGGCAAACACATGATGTGTGCCTCAGTATCTGTGCTTCCCACGAGTGCAGAAGTGTGAGGCCTCATTTGGATCCATCCCTATTTCAGATGGATCTTCCCAGAGACGGATTTCAGAAAAACAGATTTCCTTAATCCGACTATCAGGAGGGAAGTGCGGAAACACCCACAGCCTCATGCCAATATACCTTTATATGACTCTTTCCACAAATAGTGAAGCAGCAAAGAGACAAATAAAATCCTCCGGTAGATGAGGAACTGAACCACACGGCTGAAGGTTAGGGATGTGCACGAATATTTGAAACATTCAAAATTCATTTGAATTCGAACATTTGAATTCGAATCGAACATCTATACATTCGAATTTAACATTTTAACAAAATTTTGAATCTTTCGAATCATTCGTAAGAATTATTCAGACGTTTGTATGTGTACGGATATGTAGGCTTTACATACATATCCACACGCATCATAGTTGTATCCGTACTCATTTGGGACGAAAATGGGATCGATATGGGATAAAAACGGGATGCATATGAATGCATACAGATGCGTACGGACACATTTTCAAATACGAACTGAAAATTCATAGGAATAGATGCAATGCATTCGATCCTAATAGAATGTGAATACATTAGAATGTTAAACATTCAAATCGATTTGAATCTTTGGATATTCAACTCAAATTGAACTGAATCCCGAAAATTGCATTTGCGCAAATCCCTACTGAAGGTGCCCCAAATATCAGAGGACTTTGCTTTTACAAGATCCATACAGCACAAAGCCCCTATCACTGTCTATCCAGTTTGTCAAACAACAGGAGCCTTTGAAGGACGCTAAAAAGGCTTCTGGAATCTGTCAGTAGCATGCATTATTTCATTATGGTTACATCCTGTACCCCTTTCCACTGTGTGCAAACTTCATCCCTTACCATACTGCTCTGATGCTAAGTTTTAGGCCTGGAGTCAGATCTTCTGTCACAAATTCACAGTTGCAGCTTTTGTTGTCAGCGTCAGGCATATCTTCTCCAGGAAGGCATGCTTCTGAAGAGAGGAAAGAAGGCAGGCAGGGAGGGAATAACTAATAAGCCTCTCACCAAGAGATCGTGCAATGAATATACAAAAAGTAAACGTTTTTGCAAGCACCTTGAAAGCTTTTCCTCTTTCTCCAAGTATGATTCAGGGGGAGCTTTCATTAAATCTGTTTTTGGAACAGATAATCCCTGTTCCATCCTACCCAGCAAACAGCAAGACAAACTTATTTATCACATGCAGACATTTTCTCCATTCCACATTTCATTTGCTTTTTGGATTTCCATTTCAGCTCTCCTGTCTCCTTCCGCTCCCTTCAAGCCATAAGGCACTGAGCCAACAGGTTCCAGTGGTCCTTGAGTTGTAAATTCCACCCTCACCCTCCTTTTAAAGGGAGGAGAACAAAGGAGGAGGAGGAAGAGGAGCTAGCTTTTACACCCTACTTTTCTCATCCATTCAAGGGGACTCAAAGCAGCTGGCAAACCTTCTGTTCTTCTCCCCATAACAGACACCCGATGAGGTAGATGGGGCTGTGAAGCTCAGAAAGAGAGTTGGGACCAACCCCAAGTCACCCAGCTGGCTTCATGGAGGAATGTGGAATCAAACTGGGAGACTACCAATACTCTAACCACAAGACCAAAGGCAGCAACAATATCATAAATAAAACAGCAGCCTTCCAGTCAAGCCACATTAAAGTCTGAGAGAAGATGTCCCCTACTAGCTTCCTAAAGACTGTGAGCTGAGTGGCCAATGACCAAATGCATACCTAAGAATGGTTGATAATAAGGCTAGAACTGCCAATTAGGAATATGCAAAAATATCTGAATTCGTATGAATTCAGACATTCATGCACGAATCAATGTTACAACATTCGTACTTTAACATTCGTAGCTTTCTATTACTGTTCTCACTTGCTGTCGTTTATTGTCATGCCAGATTTTTTCCAAATATTCTAATTTAAATCTTTACTTGCTCATTGCTTGTTCTTGTCACTATCATTATTTTTGCTCCCCTGCCATTATTCTTAAATTTGCTCACTGTTGTAATTTTAAAATTTTGTAACTGTGGTAATTTTAATTCTGCCTAATTTTCATTTTGTAATTTTTATCTTTAATGTTGTACAGGGCCATGTACACTGATGGTGCTATATAAATAAATAGTAATAACGATAACATTTGTACAAATAGTTTGGACGTTTTATCGAACGGGATATTTATCAGATATGTATCAGATATGTATGTGTTGGTATAGGATAGGTATCTGATTTGTATGCGTTGGTATAGGGTACGTATCCAGAGACCGAACGGCTGTAGTACACTTAGGCTACGACACTCGGAGACGCTTTTCCCATTCACATGCAAGCAGGTTAGGAAAGCATCACGCATTCCTACCTGTCTACATGCAAATAGAGACAGTGTCCCCGAGTGTCCTAGCCTGGAAAGGCCAGGATGGGGACTGGACTCCACTCCCAGGCCTGTCTGCCATTGGGTCTGGCTGGACCCAGGGGTGGGCAGTCTTGGCACAGTCCCTGCTAGCTGACTGGCTTGCTCTGATTGGCTGTAACTAGCCAATCAGAGAGCAGCCGGTGCATGCAGGCGCACTCAGCCTGCCACTTCAGGAGCCGTTGAGGACAAGGTAGGTGCTGCATGCATTCCCATTTGGGCCTGTCCCCTTGGGGGGTTGGTGCCCATGGGGGTCCCTGTGAGCCCTAGGGGACCTGAACCTGTCCCCTAGAACAGGCAGGAACTGGGGAAGGGGCCACGCAAGGACTGCCCACCCCTGGGTCCAACCGGACCCAATCGGACAGGCCTGGGGAGGGGCCTGCATCTGTCAGGGAGGAGTGTGCGAATGTGCTCCCTTCCTAACAGCTGCGGAACAGCCCCCAACGCCCTAGGCCGGAACGTGTTGAGGGCATTCTGGGATGGGATGGGGCGGTTCCGAACGGGACCGCGTGCCCAGGGGAGCGAATGCTCCATCCCAGGGCATCCTTCACGCGTTCCAAAAGCCCTCATGTGAATAGGTCTCAGGATACGTATCCAATATGTATGCATTTGTATCAGGTATTTGTACAAATTCATACAAATACATTTGTATTTAATAGAATCCTACCAGATTCAAAGGGGATCTATTCCAACAATACAAATTTTCTAACATTCAATTTGTTACAAATCTAATGCCCAAAACCCCATTCGTGCACTTCCCTACTGACAATTAAACAGAGGAAATCCAGAGCCATCTTTCCACTATTTCCCCTCCACTGGCCAAGGCCCACTCACCTTCCGAATTCTGGCGGGACGCGGCTCCCTTGATGCGGAAAGCTTGCCGAGCCCGGCTTCGGTCTCCAAAACTCCAGCTCTTGGGAACTTTGCTCGGACTGTCCTCGATGCTCTGGTCGGCACTCGGGGATCTCCGTATGCCCTGGGCCTGAGGAGAACCTTTACCTTTCGTGGCCGCACCTCGGGGGCTGGAGAAGACACGATCTTTCAAGCTGACCTTTTGACTGCGCACAGAGACAAATCGAAACAAGAGACAAAAAAAAAGGGAAAAAAAGGGAGACAAGCGGGGGAAGTCACTCCAAAAACACCATGGTGGCTCCCCTTCAGCCATTCAAAATCAATTGTCTTTCAAAGCAGCAGCGGTAGAAGCAGCGGCAGTGAGATGTGGCTTTGACAGTAGATTGGTTCAAAAAGGTGTTTCGGGATCAGTTTCCATGGCAATGAATGAAGATGAGGTGGTCGTTAATGCGGGGAGGGGAATGAGGAATGGACGGAACTGAAAGTGATACCGTGTGACTATGTGACACTGTCTGTACAAATGGAAAAGGCCAAGAGGGTCATTCTGACACAAAGCATTGGAACAGAGTGTTTTATGCTGGGGAATGAAGTAACGATCAGGTACTGAAAGTCTAAAGCTTGATTTCTCATCCATTTTTCGAGACAGCAAGGAAAGATTCTCCAAAATACATTTCTTATTAGCGGACGCTGCACCTCTGTCAACCAGCTTAGCTTACATGGATCTAGCTGGAAGACTTAAAACCTTCCTAATATTCAAACCACTAAGATCAATTAGGAGAAGGAAACATCTGACAGCTTCCATTTTCCAGGAACATCCTTACCCACAATGCAATGTTCTGGGTCACAGACAAGATGGAGGCAGCCATCTTGAAACACATATCATGGTTTGTGACTCCTGGTACTACCTGATTCAACCCTAGAAAAGTATTTTGTAAAGTTCACACAAATGCTCTTTGGGTACCTATTAGGTATCTTTTCCTCTCACCTAATTTCCGTAGCATCACATTGTCTTCCTGTCCCAAAACGTATTACCTTGAGAATTTTGGTACAAATAAAAAAGATATGATACTTGCCCAACATTCCTTTCACAAAGACAAGCTGTAACCACAAGTGTGTGCTTTCTCAAGTTGATATAAGATGCATTCACTCATAGCAAATAATAATACTAATACCACCTCTGAGGTGGGCTTGAAGATGGATTAGAGTTAGTTAGTTTGCAGATGGGATCGTTCACATGTCAGTCTGCCCCACAACATGAATATTCTGGGTGAGAAAAAGGGGTTCAGTTCTTGTAATGCACCTGAACAGCAAAACTGTGTGAAATTGGTACTTGTGGAAACTAGGTTTAAAAGCTTCATTGACTGAGGTTGTGATCATGTGCAAAACAAAAGGGGTCCTTTCTGAACTGGGCCTTACCCTGGGTTGTATCCCGGAATAGAGACCTACCATCTGCACACTCTTGCAGGCAACAGCGGGCCCCACAGTCTGGTCAACACCATGGGCTTAAATGGGGAATCAGTATCTCTGGATGCAACCCTGGGAGATCGAGCCACAGTCCATCTGCTCCAGCATCCCATCTCATACAATGTCCCACCATCTGCTTCTCCTGGGTGCCGTCAAGGAGAAGATGACATTAGGCCTTTTCGCACCTTCAGTACCCAGAGAAGTGAAGACAGGGAATGGATCTTGATGCCCTCAAGGAAAAGATGAGGTTAGGCCTTTTCGCACCTTCAATACCCAGAGAAGTGAAGATGGGGAATGGATCCAGCATCTGGACTTTGGGATGCCGGAGCCATGCCAAACATGAACAGCGCTTCCTTAAGTTCTAGTGAGGTGTGAATCGTGGCAATCGCCTCTGTACTGAAGGTGACTGCACCACCAACGGGGCCAACAAGCATGTGGAATATCACTGCCATGCTGGCTAGGCAATGCAGTGTGCAACCAAGCCTGTGCTTCCTGGTGACACACTCCACTCACCCGGAAGAGGTGCTAATGGGGCCACGGCAGGCTGTCCTAGCTCAGCCACTAGGACATACCAGGAGTTCTCTGCCAGAGCAAATGCAGAAAGACCCAAATGCAAAGCCTTTACTTTCTTGCAACTCTCCCCACAACAGAACACCCTGTGAGGTAGGTGGGGCTGTGGGAGCTCAGAAGAGAGCTGTGACTAGCCCAAGGTCACCCAGCTGGCTTCATGGGGAGGGCAGAATCGAACCTGGTATTCCCAGATAAAGAGTCTGGCTCTCTAACCACTAGACCAAACTGGCTCATATTAAAACTATAAAAGTGTCTGAAAAGTGGGAAGAAAAAGCTACATCCCCATTTAGCCAAAGCCCAGGGCACAGAGGTGCTTCTTCACTGCCTTCCTAAACATGTGAAGATGCCTAATGAACCTCAGGAGGGAGACTATTCCATTCATTCTAGTGCGTGGATTCAAAATATTGCATCCACAGCTGGCCCAGCTGGAGTGCAAAGCTACACTGGATTGGCGTGGACCTGCAACGTACCAGAGCCTCCCCAGAGTTCCTCACGCCACACCGTGACCTTCCTCACCATGCAAAGGCAGAGGGAAATGGTTCCTAGAGCAGCCAGTATGGCGTGGATACACTGCATATAAGGAAAAGCAAGTATACGGAAAACTCTAGAGCAACATATTGAGATACAGATACCACGACTGCCTAACACATGTAGTTGGAACTGTATGCTAAGAAATTGTGTACAGGGATAGATGGATGTAAACACAACAGAATTTGCTCAGTAGACTTGGTGCGATTCAAATCTAATAGCAATGTATTGCTGACCATGGCAGAAAGCCTTTTTTCTGTGTAGATACTGCTCTGCATAGCCCTATTTTCATGGATCCAGGATATAACTAAATTCTGGGAACACTTCCTCTGTCTACAAATGCGCAGCTCCACAGAAACAACGCAAAAAATACCAAAGCATCTATTCTAGTAGCCGCTGATACTCCACAGTCCTCTATGATTTTATCTAATATTTTCTTAAAGCTATTCAGGCTGGTTGCTGTCACCAACTCTTCTGGTAGTAAATCCCACAGACCAACGGCCCTGTGGTTTAAAAAAATACTTCCCCTTGTCTGACCCAGCTCTCCTGCTCATCAGCTTCACAGAGTGTCCCCTAGTTCAAGATCTGCTGTAATATGTTTCCATCACAGTGATGCAAAAAAGTGATGCAATCTGGATCTCCAGATTGGAACAAGGCTGTCTACACTGGGGTGGCTGTTCTGTTCTAGCTTCAGAACCAACCTTCAAAAACTCTTGACAGCCAGGAACAAAAGTTCCTGGGACTGGAGCCCCTGAGGGATTCCCATTTTGGTGGCACATCTCACTGCGTTGCCAATGAGGGTCCCTGTGACAAGGCAGCTCACAGATGCATGCCACTCACACACAGCCTTCATCTGATTTACCACATGCTAGAAATCAATGGACCAGTTTAAAGCAGTGTACCAGTAATCCAGACCTAGACCAGACCAGGAGGCCATTTTGGGGGCTCCTGGCTCAGACTATACTCCATCTTGTGCAGAGGGAGTATACTAGCAGGAAGTGGGGGTTCCCTTAAACTGCACTAGCATGCAGAAGGGAAACGCTCAATCCTCTTGTAGATTCAGATAATGGGTAAGTGCAGAAAGGATAAAGACCACTGAGACCAAAAGATTTCACACTTGCAAGCAGTACACAATACAGAATCATGACTACTTTGAATCTTGTTTCCTTCCTATACAGTTCTCCTAAGCAGGAATGAGCAAGATTAACTGAAATATTTGTTATTTAACCAAATTCAGCTGAATCTGGACATTCAAATTTGAATCGAACGTCCAGACATTCATTTTTTTAATACTTGAATGAATACAAATGCTTTGAACCATTCATTTGAATAATTTGGACATTTGAATGTGTATGGATTTGTGCATATTATATACCGGTGATGGCCAACCAATGACACACGTGTCACAGGTGACTCGCCAAGCCCTTTTGGATGAC
>MTQE01002217.1:7713144-7732580 GCA_014337955.1 Aspidoscelis marmoratus
GGGGGGGGGGGTAGACCAGACCAGGAGGCCCCAAATGGCAACTTGTTCCAGTCCACAGGTAGACCTCTTTTTCAAGGAACACTGGTAATCTGGTGGTTTGGTCTACCAGGAAACTTGCTGCATCAGCACATCAAGACACACTGTCACAATGGCTTCCCTGGGCCTTCAAGGCTTCTAGGGCCCCTGTGAACCAGCTTCAAAGCCGGTACGAGCTCAGAGCCAGCACAGAGACTGGAACAGGCCATCTCAATACAATTGGCTTTGTCCTGGTCAAGGAATCATCTATCTCAGCATTGTCTGGTCTACTTAAGGTAAGAGCAAAAAGGTCACTGCCTGGAAAGTCAATCTACGCAAGCCTGCGAATCCCCCTGCACAAATTTCTGCACATTGTCTACTTGGGAAGGGAAGAAAAGCCAGCCACACCCAGCTTCCACCAACGGGTATTATATGGAGAGTCTTTCTTTGCACCACCAGCTCACTAAGCACCTCTACTAAGCAGATGAGTGGTCAAAACAAAAGGTAGCAGGGATAAAAGACAGAAAGAGAAAGGATGAGCCGTGCAGCTTTGGATTAGTTCAGTGCAAAGCAATTACCATGGTACCTAGAGTTTCCTGAGCAGCATCCACAAAGTGATTTTCTGCACGGATGGCTTTTACTGGAAATGAGGGGAGAGTAAAAATAATTAGACCAGGTGGCTCATGCCAAACATGAAACTGATCAAATTGGAAGGGCCATATTCATTATGGACATTGCAGATCTAGGAGGTATGGGGTCCTCCCCCCAATTCTATGCAAGACCCACACTTAATACAGCTCACAAACAGTTTTGCAGTCAAAACACACTCCTTTCTGCGGTGTGAACAGTAACTCTACTTCCTTGACTATCATTTCTAGTGAGATATGGAGTCTTCAAATATATTTAACTTTTACACCAATTACTTCCAAGTTTTCAATGAGGGTGTTTTTTGGGTGTGTGTGTGTTTGTTTTGTGTGTTTCAGGTTTTTTTTGCTTCCCATATATTACTACTGTGCTAGGACTTTCCACACTAATTCACTCCTGAGTTTATTTTGCATTTTTGGTTTGCATTTCTAATGCTTCCACTGCCTGCCCAGTCATCCAGCAAACATTCAGAAATGAAGTTTCTTCCCCAGATGATTCAGTGTAAACATATATGCCACCCTCATTTTGACGTTTTTGCTTTTATTTGTTCATTCCCAATAATATTAAATAGGAATTACTGCATTTTCTGGTGCTATAAAATGTTAGCATTTAGGTGGTGGTGGGGGGGGGCATCCAATGTTTAAAGGAATGAGAAAATAGTCTAAATTTGTTCTGGAATTTATCACTTGCACAAAAACCAAAACAAAGGAGCTTCTTTTTTCTTAAACAACACACTGTCATTCATATGTTCACATTCAATTTGCCCAACACCTATGAGATTACAAGACACACCCTCTGAACTAGTATAATGCATTTCCATTGGGTGATTCTGCACCAGCCCTGCCTCCTTAGACCCCACCCACCTTAGATCCTATAGACAACCACACAGCATGTGGAAATGAGGCTCCTAGTATACTTGTTGGTCCAGTATACCGAAAAGTGCAGAACTGCCCTTTGTCTTCTCCCCATAAATATCTAATACAAACACCACACGCTGTCACAACAACATAACATAAGAACATAAGAGGAGCCCTGCTGGATCAGGCCACAGAACATCAAGTCCAGCATCCTGTTGCACACAGTGGCCCACCAATTGCCCATGGGCATCTCCAGCAGCGGCAAGGGCAAACCTTCTCCTTCTCTCAAATCCCAGCAAATGGCCTTAGAAGCATCCTGCTTGTCCCCATAGTCTGAAAGACATACTTAGGTATCCATTCTACTGGCCATTGATACATCTGTTGTCCATGAACTTGTCTAACCCTTCCTTAAAGCCATCTAGGCTGGTAGTTGTTACCACCTCTTCTGGCAGCAAATTCCATAGACTGATGACCCTCTGGGTGAAGAAATCCTTCCCCTTGTCGGATCCAACTCTCCTATGGATCAGCTTCATAGAATGTCCCCTGGTTATAGTGTTATGTGATAGATAAAAGACATTTTCCGTGTCCACCTTTTCTATACCATGCATGATTTTATATACTTCAATCAGGTCCACTCTTAAACGCCGTCTTTCCAGACTGAAGAGGCCTAGACGTTACAGTCTGATTTTGTTAGGGAGATGTTCCAGCCCCTTTGATGACTTCTATCCTGGCACATTTTTCCAGATCCTTTACTCCACTGTGCTGGTGAACATACTTGCTATTTCTTTCAGATGATATTTAATATCCTCCAGAAAGAGAAAATACTTCTTCTAACGTTTAATTAGTCCCAAACGCGACTTCTCTTTTTTTCAAAGGCCACTCTTGCCCATCTAATGGTTCCTTCTTAAAGAAACCATGTTAGGTCATATTGGCACAAATTAGGGGAAATTGGGGATGTGAATGAATATTCGTAACACGCCATTATTTGTACAAATTCATCCAAATTTGGACATTCGTACATTAACTGAATGTTACGACATTCGCAAATTAACATTCATATGAACACAAATGGTTTGGACATCCATACAAATAGTTCAGATATTTATTAAACAGCAGAGGTGGGAAAGTGGCTGCATCAGTCACATCTGTAACATACCCATATTGCATTCGACATGGATTGAGAGCGGCTTAAAAGTGGATTCAGGTCAGATCTGACGCTTTCAGAGCAGATAACTTACAGGATATGTATCGGATATGTATTCGCTCATATCGGATGCATATTCGTTTTTATCTGATATGTATTGGTTATTCGTACAAAATTGTACAAACACATTTGTATCCAACAGATTCCTACCATATTAGAAGGGGATCTATCTGAACAAATATGTATTTTCTAACATTCGATTCGTTACAAATCAAATGTCAAGAAACCCATTCATGCACATCCCTAGAGAAAATGCATTTTTTGTGGTACTCAAGAATCACCAGAAGGGGGAGAGAGTGAGAAAGCAGAAATACTCTTAAACCAACTGGCAGGTTTCCTTGCTCTAGTACAGTGTTTCCCAAAGTGTGGTGCGTGTACCCCCAGGGGTACGGGAAGAGTTTGGTGGGGGTACGCGTTGCACCAGAGTTTGGTGGGGATCACGTGGGAATATCCACTGCACCGCGCTTAGCTGCGCCCACAGAACAAGGAAAGAAATAGGCGCGTATCACAGTTTTTACACGGGAACTGGAGCCATCTTGCATCGTATTGCAACTCATTATGGCGGGAACTTCTGCGCATCCTTCGTGGAGCTCGGGTTCAGCCATTTTTAAACTGCGGGAACATTAACAGTTGACATTGAGCCGTGGAGCTGTTTAAACGCTGGAGAATTGCAGTGTTATCTAACGGTCTTGTGAGGCGTGACACGGCGTGAATATACTGCACTTTGTTACAGAGACAACTTACTTCTTTAATAGTTAGTTCCGGGCGCCTGTTATCGTGCTTTAGTTAAGTTCCACTGATTTTGATTATTTTTATAAAATACAATTTTCATCCCTAATGTTTTTTATGAGGGGTACTCAGCGTTACGAAAATTATAGAAGGGGTACACATATGTCAAAAGTTTGGGAAACACTGATCTAGTATGTCTGTATGAGAATCTGCAAATCAGCAGTTTGTCTATAAACTGCACCAAGAAGATTATGTAGAACAGAGCCCTTTGAACTGATTCACTTTAGTCCACAGTATGTTGTGTTGTCATTAGAAAGCTGTAAAACTACTGACTGGTGTTAAGAGACTGAATATTTATGTATGGGTAAAGGGGAACTTTCAAAACCCTATCACTCTGAATAAGGCCCTAGGTCTGAACACTAAAACACATTAGTCTATCACACATTTTTCCTGTCCCACGGATGGGAAGCCAAGTGCAAAAGCAACCCTGGAATATGGGCCAGTGTGGAAAAGGCCCAAGATTCATTTTGTTCTCCTTAAGAACATAAAATACTTTGATATGTTTATTTGCCCTGTGCCAAGAATTAACATGCATAGCTCTCTGTATTTTGTTTGTCACACCTAAGTCTCCATCCACACAGTGCTTCTCTGTGAATCCTTCTAGTTAATTCTCTATAAACACACAAACTTGTTAAGAGCTGGACTTGTGTTTACAACGTTTCACAGCAGCCCATACCGTTAACTTCACAGCAACATTTAAAATGCAGAAGAGAGTTTAGGGAAAGAGAGTTTAGGGAAGCCTTCATGGTGGTGCAGAATTCCTTCTGCTTTGCAGACCACTGCAAGTTCAATAGGAACCAATTTTTTCTTTCTTTTCCCTTGAAATCCCCTGTCTGCACTGAATGATCCATGATCAGAATCAGTGGATCTGGAGCAGCCGGGACAGCTGTTTCAGACCATGGCAAGGCATGGGCTGGATCAGCACCGTCTGAATAACGGCACTGGTCCAGATCATGCTGCAAGCTTCAAGGCCAAGCATGTTGCTTCCAAGGGCTAGAAACAAATGTTCCTAGCCTCAGAGCTTGGGGGACGCATTTCAGGCTCACTGGTAGGCATATTTAACTGTATCTACCAGTGATACCAAACAAGGCCTCGCTAATGTGGACTTAATTGGATCCTCACACTGTCTGGACCCTTTCTGCATGTACATCTGACACCAATCTAGAAGCCTTCCATCCAGACCCTAGGCCTCCTCATCCACACAGTATTGTGGATCAAGGAGCCCCCACCACATTGTTATTGCTCCATCTGCATCTTCCTGCACCACTGAAATGGGTCCCTGTGGTATACTGGACCACAGAGGTCTGCCACTTCCTAGTATGCCAGTAGGCCTTAATTAGTCAACACCTTGGCAGGTGCACCTGCACTTACAGGAGGCCGTTACAGCCTACAAGTGCCTCCTGCCTACCCAGATGCTGCCTAATTGTAAACTAGCTGTGGTGCATGGCACCCTGCACCACAAGCAACCCAACCCTCCTCAATTGCAAGAACTTACCTTACACGTCCAGCCAGTGACCATCTGCAATTCTGGCCAGCTGAGGAGGTCATCTGAGCCACTGCACAAGCATCCTGCAGAGGAACAGCCACACGACTGGAAACAGGTAAGCAATCAATCACGTGGAGGGTAGGGTGTCATTGACCAGCGCACACAAGTGTGAGCACTAGTCAATGTTAGTTTCTTGCACACCTTTCCTGTCCGGGGCAGGGAAGAAGTGCAAAGAAGATGGCAGCAGTCTAGACCATACCATGTGGAGAAAGACCCAGCAACCAGAATGACTGAATCATCTTAAGTCTACAATACCACCATATAATCCATGGACAGATCATTCCAGCTAGAGCCATTTTTTGTGCATGATTAGGTTTTTAAATTTTCTAACAAGGTTAAAAGAAAAAGAGAAAAGGTGTGGACAATGTTCAAGCACCACATGGGAATCAAACTACAGGTCCAAGTGCTTGAAGGTTGAATATAAAGCTGAGCTTTTTCTCCTCAACACAAAAGCTCCTCCCCTTCAGACCCACCTGGCTTAGCACTAAACATACTTTCAGCATGCATATGTCAAACCAGATGAATACCAGATTTTCTGCTTGATGGTCAGATATGAAGCTTGTCTAAAGCACAGATGGACACTCACAAGTCTGAGAAGATAAGAAATATCCCCACTGGATCAAACAGCGGCCCATCTGGTGCAGCAGTTTGTTCTCATAGGCCCTGTGTACACTACCTGGGCTTTTCCAGCCCATCTAGTACAGACCAGAGGCCTATTCGCAAGAGGGCTGACGTAACGTATGTACAACGCCTTGGGATGGAGCATTAGATCTGCTAGTTGGGCGGTTCTGTTCAGAACCGCCCCAGCCTGGCCCAGGGTTCCCACATGCGTTCTGGGTGTAGAGCTCTTAACTGTGCCATCCTTGGCCGTTCTGCAGCTGTTAGGAAGGGAGCACATTCGCACAGTCCTTTCCTGACAGCTGCAGGCCTCGCCCCAGGCCTGTCCGGATTGGGTCCGGCTGGACCTGGGGCGGGCAGGCCTTTCACGGTCCTTCCCTGGGTTCCTGTGGATTCTAGGGAACCAGATTGGGGCTCCTAGCGCGCGCAGGAACCCCCCTGGGCCCAGGACTATACGGGGACATGCATGCAAGGCACTTACCTCGTCGCCACCAGGTTCCAAACTAGCGATCTCCAGCTGGTGGCATGAGTGCCCTGGGGGGGGGGGTCCTGCAGGCCCTAGGGGACCCGAACCAGTCCCCTAGAACCCACAGGAACGCAGGAAAGGACCGCGACAGGCCTGGGAGTGGGGTCCCGCCCCTGTGCCAGCTTTTTCAGGTTAGGACATGCGGAAACACTTTCCCCTTTCGCACGTAGGGCAGTAGGAACACGTGGAGACGTGCTCCTTACCTGCCCACGTGTGAATGGGGAAAGCGTCCCTGCGTGTCTTAGCCTAAGTCCACTACAGCCATTCAGCTGTAGTGCAAAAAGGCCTCAGATATCATGGCCCATGCTAGAGTGGGTAATGAGAGGCCTACCCCAAGGGATGTCTACTGCTGCTTCCAAAAAATGAAAGGCCGAGAACAAAAATTCCAGTCTCTGCAGTTTCCGGGTGGGCCTTTTCTGGCAGCGCACACATTTCCAGCAGCATTTCTGGAATGCCACCAAAAAGGATGCTTCAGCACAGTCTGACCAATGAGGGCACACTACAAGCACACCCTTCATGCTCTGGAATATGGACCTACTAGCTGTGGACGGCTCTTTGAAGTGTGGAAGCTCCGTGTGGCAGCACACTGCGGGTCGGCCACAGGGCCAAGTGCGGAAAGGCCCCCAATTTGTGTAGGGTTTAGATTCACTAGGTGACCTCTGATTCTAGTGTTTTGGGAAAGGGACAAAAAAAACTCTCCCTATCCACTTTGTCCACACCATGTATTATTTTATATCTATCCTGTCACCACCCTTCCAGACCAAAAAGCTCAAAGACTGCAAACGTTCTTTGTACGCAATCCCTCCATCCCGCTGATCATCTTAGTTGGCCTCCTCTGACTTATTTATTTATTTATTTACATTTTTATCCCGCCTTATATCTGGAAGTCTCCAGGTGGGTAACAGCATCTAAAATCAAACACCATTAAAACAGTAACAGCATCTGCCAGTGGGAAGAGAAAAGTGTATCCCCATTTAACCGAAGGCCAGGGCAAAGAGGTGCATCTTCGCTGCCTTCCTAAAACATGTAAAATGAAGGTGATAGATGCACCACAAGGGGGAGACTATTCTATACCCTAGGGGCCATCACTGAGAAGGCCCTCTCCCGGGTGGCCCCCCCTTTGCTGCTGAGGGTCGTGGGACAACCAGGAGAGCCTCCTCTCCAGACCTTAAGGCACGGGTAGGTCTAAATGGGAGCAGGTGTTCCTTCAGTTATTTTTGGATCCCAAGTTATCTCCCTCCACCTATGCTGTATCCTCTCTTGAGATGCAGCAACCAAAACTGCACACAGCCTTTCGTTTAATGCGACACAAGACACGTTAGAAATATTTGCTGAATTTAAACACAGAAGTCATTCTAAAGCATAAGAAACAGAACATTCCTTTCCCTTACTCTGTAGACTGTACATGTATAATTGCACCAACTCTCCCTGGGCCATTGACCAACAAATTGCTCTCAGGAAAGAGATCCAGTGTTAGATTTCCTCCATACTCCCTTAAGGCTACAGAAACAACAAAGGGCTTGCAGCCAACTCCAGGAAGCCTTGCAAAAAAGAGGGAAACTATGTCTACAGACACACAAGCACTAGACTTGGACAGATGGAAGAGCAGCCTTTAACCTGATCCTCAGCATTCTCCAGAGGCACCAATCTGCTTGATCCAAAGACCAGCCTGGAATTGTAGGTTTGTAAATCGGCCCGAACGGGCTGAAGATTCCTACTACTCTTTCAGTGAGGTGTAAGAGTCCGCTAGCCTCATGAAAGAGGGGACCGCTATGTTTTTTACTCCCTGCCTTATCAGTGAGGGTCTACTTACTGTAAAACAATGATGTGTGACAAATGGTGGGTACATGAATATCCTTTCTTTCATTGCTGTCAGGGCCAAAAGAAAGGAAGAAATACAGGTGAGGAAAGAAAGGGATGCAAAGAATGACCACCACCTCTTTATCACTTGACCTTCAATTTAGGAAAAAGGAATCAAAAAGAGCAATGGGAGACGACATCATTTTCCATTGTGGGGTACGTCATATCCTTCCCAGGGGACTCAGAACCGTGGTTGTTCCCACTGTGTTTCTGAGCATCCTTGGGCCACATCTCGACCTTTGTTTAGATGCTGCCGCAGCCCTCCTCCATAAGACTTCACTTAGCTAAATGGCCCAGTGCCATCAGAAAGGAGGGAAACACGATTGGAGGACCACCGTTAACGGGCACAGACAAGGCATGCAGAGAACACGGAGCGGGGCGGGCAATTTGAACATTTGCAATGTTTATTTGAATGGCTCTCATCTCCTTGTCGCCACGAGCATCACACGCATGGCACACAGAACACAAACGTAGAGAAACTTAGAGAAGGGAGGGAATTAGGAAAGAAGGGAAGGGAGGGAGCCAGGGAGGCAGGGAGGGAGGAAGGAAGACATTAGGATGCAAGGAAATGAGTTGTCTGAAAACATACAGACCTTGGAGATGGCTCAGGTTGTTGCTCTTTCCTTAAACAGAAGCAAAAGTACATTAGCAATGGAGTCAGATGAGAAAAGCAATTCGGCACAGTTGAACAAAACACAGCGACAGAAGAATCCTTAGCTATGCAGGAAAGGTAAGGCACATACAAAGATCCCCAGGTAACAAGGGTTTAAAAACCATCCTTTAAAAAAAACACACATAACTTAATCTGACTATATTTTATTAAGGTCATCTGGGCCCCCTTAGCACTAGCTTTGAAGCACCACATAAGGAGTGCTGTGTAAGCTTCTCAGGGTTTTAAAGAAAGAAAGGCATTTCATGCTTGCCAGAACACACGTATGGAGCTTTTTGCAATTTACGAAGCAAACCAAGTGGAAGAGGAGGAGAATCAATCAGTTTTATGACTGTATTGGTTGAGCAGAACTGTGACTTAAATATGCTGTAGGCTAACAAGTTCTTTAATGAACTGAGTCAAGAAGTTGTGTCCAAGGTCAGAACTACATTACATGCATTCATTGTGAACACAGTTTTCCACCCATTCCAAGTGCGGCACAGAAGCAAAGAAAATGTTCCCTGATTTTCCAGAAATAAGATGTAATCCTATTGCCTGACAGCCTGACAAACTGAAAACAATATATTGAAAGGCAAACACTATAGCAAATAAAAAAAGTCATGTGTGGATTTGCAATGCAAGACCCATATTTTCTCTTAAAATCACCTTGCATCCCTTTTTTAAAGTTTATTTATCTCACTTAAATATTCCCCTGGCAAATTACAGGTGTGTCTTATATGCCAGTATCAGAGAAACAGTCGTGTTAGTCTAATTCGAAAAGTCCAGCAAGGTAGCTAGGAGCACTTGGAGACTAACAGAAGAAGGGTTGGTGGCATGAACTTTTGTAGACACTTCTTTGGTTATCTTTCATCCTGCCAAAGGTGGTTCTGTGTGTTAAGGGTCTTAATCTTAGCAGAAGGTATACAGATAGCCCCCAAGTAAAGTACCAGACGCTATAGTTTCCCCATAGGCTCAGGTGTGCCATCACAGGTACCTACGAGATGCGTATGTACCTGTATAGATACAAATGTCTGAATTATTCATATGAATACATATGAATGTATTCATACCAAATTCAATGTCCGGACATTAGTTTTTGTTATTCGGATACATTCGGATTTTTGAATATTCGATGCGTAACATGGACCTGTTCAAGAAGGTCCACAAGCAATCCAGCACCACCTGTTCCACTTCCTGGCAGTGGTGCTTCCAAACACTGCAGCCCCATCTTTGAAGCTTACTTGAGCTTTGGAGATAAGGCTGCAAGATTCCCGTTGTTTCCAATAGGAGCTTCAACATTCCTTTTCACAACTGGAAATGAAGGAGCGTATGAACCGCCCTTGAGCACCACACATAACATTTGAGCAATGGGGACAGATGTGATGAAAGATGCATGGATCTTCTGCGGGTAGCACTCTTAGCCTAAATTGGAACAGGGCAGGTGCATCCATACTGCTGCTGGTGTTGGACAGAATAAGTATTCCAGCCTGTGCAATGTGGACAGAACACGCTAGAGCAAACTGCTCCGGTTAGATAAGTGTGGAAACTGCCAAAGAGTCTACAAGTAAGTAGATTCTATCTGTTTGGAAAGACTACTTAATAACATTTATCTCGTTACTAAATTAATTGTTGCCAATTGCCTTACCGAAGCATACTCATATAAAATCACAAGGTATATTCAATCTCTTTTTAAAGCACCCTTGTAATGAGTTGAATTTTGCCTTTGTTTTTTTTTTATTTCTAAGCCATCTTTCGCACAGGGCAATGTTTTAAAGCCAGTTAAAAAGGACGGTTAAACCGTGGCCTGTTCAACATTTAACAGCAGGAGATCCAGATCAGCGGGTTTTGAATGATCCAGATCACTGGATGGTGCAGTCTGGATCAGCACCATCTGTCCTGGCAGCACTGATATGGATCTCACAAGTTTCGAGGCCACAACCCCCATGCACCTGAGAGCTAGGGATTAGGGTGCATTGGTGTGACGCTGAAAAACACCCCCTGGCAGCCCTAGAACACAGAGGTGTGTCTTCTACATGCCTCCCATGTTCTGGGTTCCTCTGGTAAAACCTCTGGCAGGCACCTCCCTTACTCTGCATCTTGCTCTGTCTTGTGTGGACAGAGACGGACCCGGGGGAGGGGGCTCCATGATCCATATTAATAGGCAAACATGGAGGCACAGATGTATACCACCGTGGACTCTTAATATGGATCAAACATCTATCGAGAAAGGGCCAGTAGATAGAGGAAATGAATTTAAATTATTTTTAAAAATTACAGTGGTACCTCGACATACAAGTGCCCTGACATACAAGTGTTTTGAGATACAAGCCGCCGAGCGAGTGATATTTTGCTTTGAGATGAGAGCAAGATTTGAGATACGAGTATGTAAATACAGTACAGTACATAACAAAAACAACTGAGGTGGTGTTTGGGGAGCTGGAATGGATTAATGGGAAAATTGCTTTGAGATACGAGCGATTTGACATAAGAGCAAGGTTACGGAGCGAATTAAACTCGTATGTCAAGGTATCACTGTACCATATTTTCCGGCATATAAGACAACTGGACGTATAAGACGAGCCCCAACTTTCCAGTTAAAATATAGAGTTTGGGATATACTCGGTGTATAAGACGACCCCTGACTTTTGAGAAGATTTTCCTGGGTTAAAAAGTAGTCTTATACACCAGAATATACAGTACATGGTCCACTTATAACCCTACAGGGAATTTAAAAAAGAAGTTATATTTTTCACCCCAATATTACTTAGCCAAAGACCAAACAGGAACACTTATAATTCTCTTAACTCCTGTCCTCCTTTGGGACAGATCAGTGGCTTGCTCCTGAGAAAGGCAGATGGATTTTCTTATCATCATCATCATCATCATCATCATCATCATCATCATCATCATCATCATCATCAGTCAGAAAACCATATCAAATCTTTTTGTCAATCACCAGTTCTGCACTTTTCTGCATTCTGTCTTCTACAGACGTGCTCTCCCCAGTTCCAGTAGGTTCACTCTAATTAAAATTGGCCCATGCCTTGAATTGACTGGTCAGTTTGGTTTGAGTTCATTGAGCCCTTCCTTACTTGTCCACCCATGCCACTGCCTCTTGCTCCTCCCCTCACCATGTCCTTCCCCCTTCTCCCCTGATGCTCACCCTCCCTCCTTCTCTCTGGGAAGGTCTCGGATATTTGGGGCCTTGCTGGAGCAGGAACACTGCATGTCAGCAATGCAGACGGCTAGGGGGACCTGAGGTATAGTCCTTCAGGGCCAAGTCAGAACGCAAGAGGAGAGAACCCAGGAGAGAACCACCGGGTAAAGTGTCAGGGTGGGGTGGGACTTTGGCACTTACCTTCTCAGTGAAGCAGTAGTCAGCTCTGAGGCATGCCACATGGACGCTACGGAGCTGTTTCTGCTCCATGAATAAGGTCCTGCACATCCCAGGTCATCCACACTTGTTCTAGCGCAGAGCTAGATAAGCCCTGGTAAGCTCCTTCTGCACTTCTCCTGAGTAGAGGAGGTGTAGGAGGAGCACATGATGCGCCACGCACACACAATGACATGTCACACGATGTACTGTACCTCCACGTGACACACACAACAAACGCTGACTCAATGTGTCACGCTGTTGCCCTGGTGGCTCCGCCGCACACAGTCACCAGCACCAGGATCTGAAGATGGCCACTGTCCAGGTAGCCACTCCAGGTAAGTTTTGGGGAGGCTTGGAATGCACTAAGCACCTGCAAGTGCAGATGCTTAGTGTATTCTAGAGCATTTCACCCAAAGCTTCCCCAAAGCCAGGAAGCCGAGTGCAAAAAGGCCTTGGGCTGGGGCAGCAGGCAGGTAAAGGCCAATGCAGGGAGAACGTAACATGGAGGGAGAGGGGAGTTACAGAAAAAGGGGGAAAGCCAGTTGGGCAGTTTTGGCAAGCCCTCCCCAGGTTTGGCTCGCTACTGGCTCACAACCCTGAAGAACCGTATGGTTTACTAGGAAGCCTGAAGTACCAGGGAGGTTCACATCAGACTGGCTACTGTGTTCTCATGCGACCTTGAAAACCAGATGTCACTAGCTTTGTTGCATGTCTTTCATCCTTTGAGGGAATTTATGGTTCTCCCAACAATCCTATCACAGATACGGAAGTAACAACATATTTCTTTACTCTCCTGTTTTTGATGGCAGTGGTAGCGGTGAGACAGAAGTCAACATTGAGAAATGCCTTTTCAGAAAATATTTCTGTTTCCTTTCTTGCTTCTCAAGTGTAATCCTATCCGAAATCACAGCCACGGTTAAAAAGGGACCTTTCCTTTCCACCTGTCCTCATCATTCCTAGACGGATGTTTCCTGCAAGGATTCTCTCTATCTTGGAAGGATATGATGGGAAGATGAATCTGCTCCAGTCGAACTTTGATTTTTGCTGAAGGTTTACTTAAACTGTTGGGTGGCTCCCTTGAAACTTGCAATTTTCAAAAATCTCTGCAAATTTCCTGGGACATAATGTCTCTTAAATTTTAAAGGAGAACTGTCTCACAACACTCTTCTTGGTTACACTGGGGGACAGTCTTTTGAAGCAAGGGCCTCCCCCATTTACACACCTCCTTCCTCATTTTATAATCCTTGTTTTTAAATTATAGAAATATGAACAGACTTCTGCTCCGGAAGCAGCAATAGGGGGAAGCCCTGAGGCGAACTGTCCATTATCCCCTTATATAAACAAAAACACTGAATGTTACTGAAATGCATGCAACGTATGGAATTCACTGCCAGGGAGCTGCATACATGGCCATGTTACTAACCTGAAAGTCAGTCCAGATTTGCTCTTCAGGTTCCTAAGCAGCTCCAGCTGGTTCAGAGGTGGAATGAGTCTATATTGGAGGGAGGAGAAATGAGGAGAGAAATTAATAGTAGGACAGGACCAGGCATGTATCTTCCTCTGTGACTCTGTCTGTGTCATGGCAAAGAAAGAAAGGAGAGAGATAGAATGTGGGCATCTTCAAGAACCTCAAAACAGAGGTGACTTAAAATATCAAGGCTGCGTCCAGACACGTTTATACTGTGCAGTGTAATGCGCAGTCCCGATCGAGGCGTCACACACAACAATCTATGGATCATCGTGGCATCGCATTATCCGATCAGGACCATGCAGTTAATGCTGGATCAAGGACACTCGCTGCGCAGCATAAACAAAACCCGAAGTTTCCCTAGAGTGAAGGCAGAACAGCGAGAACAGCAAGACAAGAGCAGGAAGGGCAGCTCAGATCTGATTGGCTGCTTCAACCCGCATGATGGCGTGTGCTGACTCAGCTCTCGCAGCTCCAATGGGGAAGCTATGGAGCTGCCTTTTGAGTTGGGACGCCCAGTTGTCGCTGCGCAGTAAGTATACTGCACTTTAACTGCGGATTTATTCCGCTAGTCTGAGGCAGCTCAAATACATGAGAGAGAAAGGCTACATCTCATTCTTTGTGGCTTTAAATGCCCGGAGAAGGAAAAACACGCCATTGTTGCTGCTGCTGTTCCTGCTGCTCCTGCTATTGTAATGTTTCATGCAGCCATCACAGATTGGTCACTCTATTGTTGTTCCCTGGAGGTCAAACTAAGCCACAAAGCTCTTCCAGTCCTGATGGACGCTCACTTGGCCTTGAAACTTCATTGCCCATAACCTTCCCCATCTTGTTCTCAGACATCAGCCCTGGCAATAAAATGCATATAGAAGGAAGTCCCTCGAAGAAAAAACAAAAACCTCATACACAAACTGCCATATAAACTGACATTTGTGCAAGGGAGTTTGGAAACACAAGAGACTTAATGTCCTAACTCTGTGGCCCATCAGCTTCACAGAGTGACCCCCTGCTTCTACCACAGTATTATGTGACAGGGAAAATAATTTTTCTCTATGTGCCTTTTCCACACTGTGCACAACTTTATAGACTTCAATCAGAGGCCTATTCGCACTTGGCTGTATTTTGGAATATATCTCAGGACGGGGGGTTCTTGTCCACCTGCTAATGCAGACTCTGACAGGCCTCATCTGGGGCATCCTATAGCCTGCACTAGCGTGTGGACAGCATACGCCTATTCCAAGATATATTCCAGAATAAAGCCAAGTGCGAATAGGCCCCTTGTCTCCTTTCAAATGCTGCCTTTCAAGGCTGCAGAAGCCTAGACGTTGCAGTCTGGTTTTGTCAGGGAGGTGGTGTTTCAGCCCCCTTAATCATTCGTGTTGTCCTTTTTCATGCTTTTTCCAATTCCACAATATACTTTCTGAGATATGGTAACACAATAAGCCAAATATGGCTTTCACCATGAACTTGTAAGAGGAATAATGATGCTTATTTCTCTTTCCTTCCTAATTACCCCTTCGCATTGAATCTGCATCCCTGTCTTGGCATGTCAAAGAAAGCTCAGCCTCCATCACTTTATCGGTGTAACTGGGGGGTCTCTGTGTCACTTTGCACTTGCGAAAACTGAATTGCATTTGCCACTTTGTTGTCAGGAAACTCCTCTGGAGCTCACCTCAACCTAATTTATGTCATCAGCAAACTTTGCCATCTCACTGATTACCCCAACTTCTGGAGCATTTATGAACCAAAGCAGAGGTTCCAATTATGGAATCTTCAGGGCCCCCAGCATCTTCTCGCCATTTTAAAAACAAATTCCAACATATTTGAAATTTGTTTTTAAAATGACTTGAAGAATACTACAGAACCCTGTACTGAAG
This sequence comes from Aspidoscelis marmoratus, assembly GCA_014337955.1. NCBI lineage: Eukaryota > Metazoa > Chordata > Lepidosauria > Squamata > Teiidae > Aspidoscelis > Aspidoscelis marmoratus. Next base: position 7,728,575 of record MTQE01002217.1, read on the forward strand.
GGCATGTTTTAAATGCACAATCCTAAGGAACACAGCCCTTTATATATAATGCATATATCCATCCACTTGGCTTCAACCAACTGAAAACTTTAGCAAGTTTGCTCATAACTTTTGAACCACAGGCTGTATTCACATGGAGCAAAAAAAGGGAGTCTCAGAAGTGTCTGAAGAAGAAGAAGAAGAAGAAGAAGAAGAAGAAGAAGAAGAAGAAGAAGAAGAAGAAGAAGAAGAAGAAGAAGAAGAAGAAGAAGAAGAAGAAGAAGAAGAAGAAGAAGAAGAAGAAGAAGAAGAAGAAGAAGAAGAAGAAGAGTTGGCTTTTCTACCCAGCTTTTCTCACCCATTTAAGGGGACTCAAAGCTGCTGACAAAGCTTTCTATTCTTCTTCCTTCAACAGACTCCCTGTGAGGTTGGTGGGGCTGTGATTGCCCAAGGTGTAGGACTGCGGAATCAAACCCGATATTCCCAGATAAGAGTCGAGCTCCATAACCATTAGAACAAACTGGCTAGAAGTGTATGGCCTTCATGTCCTCATCCCGAATCTTCCTTTCCACATGGTCATGGGAGCATGTGTGAACAATCCCATCTGCAGACAACTTCTGAGTCGCCTCTAAGCCACCCCAGAGATGGTTTCTTCATGCTCCAGGTGAACACAGCCTTACATTCATTATTCCCATTCACTGATTTATTAGATGGATCAAAATATACATTGGCCACATTGAGGATCATTCACTCGAATGATTCTGCAAAAATAACATTTTGAAGAATTCTTTATGATTTGTTCAGTCTGGCTTGTTATACCGTAGGACAGCTGCGTCTTGTGGAACTTTAATATTCTCTTTCAATATAATTTCGTTGGCAAGAAGCATGCTATACCAAAAAGACATGGCACACAAACACATGTAATCATCAGAACAAGGTAACAGGACGTGCACCCAGCATAACCAAGTACTGAATCTTCTGCCTGGTCTACTTGGTTTTGTTATGCGCAACGGCTTTGAAGGACCCAACTATTTCATTTTTAAAAAGGACAACCTACAGTTGATGCTCCAGCGCGTAAAATATAACACCAATTGCTCACTGCCTACAGCAAAGGGAGGACAGCCGGCTCATTGCTGGGTAACAGACGCATTGTTAAGGCAAGGTCAGTACAGCTAGATTCATGCCTCAAAGCAAATCAGCTACACTGTACACAGAAACACAATACGGGCTGTACAAAACAATACACACTCCCACAAATGCAGGCGTGCACACATGACAGAAGGTTAATTTTGTTTGTTACATCAAGCAGTTTCAGGGGACTTAAGGGATTTAGGGGGAGCAAGGAAAGAAGAAGAGGGAAAGAAAGAAGCAAGGTGGCAAGGGAGGGAGGGAAGGGAAAAGCAAAGGAACAGGAAGTTAAGAGCCGGATATAAGAATTTTGAAATCAACTTGCCTAACGCTGAAACAGACAGCTTTTCTGCACCTTCATTTCCCTGGCACAGGATAGACACAACACTTTAGGTTGTTGACTCTATTCCTAACCTTGCCAGTACCTCCCTAAGTGCTGATGAGATGCAAATCCCTGCAGTGGCCTCTATGTCCAAGGCAATCTCACCACCGCAACAATGGTGCAACCATACCTGCACCAGCGCTCCCCGGGCTCCATTCGAACCTCTTCTGTCCAGAAGAGATGCAAATGGAGCCATGCCAGGTGGCAGGTAGGAGAGATGTAGAGCGGTTGAAAGTGTGGGTGGAACGCCTGCATGCTGGAGCCACACTACTGAGATATGGTAACACAATAAGCCAAATGTGGCTTCACCGTAAGGCAGCTCAACGTAATGCAGATGAAGTGTGCAGCCGTTTCCCCAAGAGATCCCCATGCAGGCAAGTGCAAATTTGCCCAGAGATGCCTTGATTTCTTTTATATCTTATGTGGGACTATTCCTACTTACATCTAAGGACGTTCCTGCACTTACCTTAGATCTGCATTATAAAGGGCTCCAGGGTTCTACCTTCTGCAATTCAGTGCGGGAAACGGAAGGCTCTGCCCGCCACTAGTACATGCCATCTGCACCTGGTGGAACATAATCTGGACCTGGAGGGCCTAGATGCAGACTGTCATTATTCCTCAGTACCGTTAGACCCCTGTATCCATGGGGGATCCGTTCCAGGTCTCACCATAGATAACATAAAACCATGGATAATTCGAACCCTGGGAAATGCACTCCATTTCCCTGAATGCCAGTGAAATTTGGTGGGATTTCACAGGAATCATGGGAAATCTCACTCAAGATGCACCCCATTTCCCATAATTCCTGTGAAATCCCATGGAACTTCAAAGCATTATGGGAGACTGCGTGCCATTTTGGGCTATTTTCTGCCTGCCCCAGGCCTCAGAAGACCTCAAGGTAGGCATAACAGCGCCCGTGGGGCGTGGGGGCTGATCCAGTCATCACAGGAAACTGAAACTGCAGTTACTGGATCATGGGAGAAAGCAACAGCAGCCGCTGCCACGTAACTGCAACAGCCAGCTCAGGTGTTTGATGATCTCTGTCTCAACTGGCAAAGACAGGGGGTCTTTTTGTGCCTACCTGACTGGTATGGCATAATAATACCATGCCAGTCAGATAAAGCTCCAGTGTGGTAGCGGCTATCTGCAGTTCAAGTGCTGGTAAAGCTCCATTCCAGGGCAGCAGCACTTGAAGTGTGGATGGGCAGGGCAGGGCAGGCTGGATCACCATGGCAACATCCACTGCCACACTCACTCATTGTGCCACACCCAGAAGAGGGTGCAGACTCTGGGGGGGGGGCACAGTGGCAGAATGCAGATGCATTCTCTAGTGAGCAGATCACCTTTCACTAAGATGTAATTGCAAACAGGCCCAGTGAGTGCAGCAGTTTACTCCAACTACAAGATTAGGTAGGGGAGTTTGAAGCCCAGCTCCCTTGGAACTCAGGTCACACCCTGCTGCACCAGAAAACAGCAACTATAGCTCTATTACAGCCATGTTGCAGTTCTAATTGGCTTAGATATTAGGAATATTACAGCATAACGCCAAGCAGAATTTTACAGCTTTAACACAGAGAGACTCAACCCATAAGTACTGTTAGTAAAAAAGACAAAAAGGAAGAATGGGAAAGCTTCTTGTCCCTTTAATAACTTTGTATTCTTCTTTAATTATCTGGTTGTATAAAATAAAAGTTTAGTTTTCAAATGCATCCCCTCCAAGATTCCAGTCTTTGCTACAGAGCAGGTTGGCAAGGATTGCCAATAGGTCCACTGCTAAGGACTCATGATCTGATGAGAAGATTTGGACTTACAGTGGCAAGGGAACACTGAAATAATTCCCATCACCGCTAGAAAATCATCAGATCCAATGATTCCTGAAGGTCTTAGATGATTTTTATTTTATTTTTTGGCTTGGATGGTACATCTGTTGAGGCTCTGTCCTTGCTATGGAGTCATAAGATGATCACATTGACAGAATCACTCCCAACTACCTCCCGGGCCACTGTGGAACCTGCAGTGTACAATGGTGTAGAAATCATTTTGAACCCACCTGATCACAGGTGAAAGCACATTGTTTTGTCTACTCTATGGCTCTGGTGGAAGTGAAATGCAAGGACTTATCTGCTATCTTTACATCCTCAAATAACTATTCCAGGCAATGACTGATGTAATGAGAAGAAGCTAGAAGAAGGAAGGGTGAATCTTATCTGTTACCATCACCTTGCAACGGACGTTAAAAGCAATATTGCTCAGAGTCTGATAGAGTTGGATTACACAATTAAGAACAATGTGATAAAAGCATCATAAAAAAATCCATCTGTTCCAGTTATTTTGGACCAGTTTCTGAGGACATGGACTAGATGAGGTGATCTTAGGTAGCAATGAAGGCCACTTTGAGTAGAATGTGAACTAACTATTAGGGAGGCCTAGTATACTTCCTGGGCCAGTTTGGTCTAGTGGTTAGGGTGCCAGGCTCTTATCTGGGAATACCGGGTTCAATTCTGCCCTCCCCCATGA
>MTQE01002217.1:7732991-7752795 GCA_014337955.1 Aspidoscelis marmoratus
CCCTTAAATGGGTGAGAAAAGCGGGGTAGAAAAGCCAACAACAACAACAACAAACTCCTCCTCCTCCTCCTCAACATGACCTCCCTGGAACAGGGATTGTTAGATAACTACTGCCTAGTGGCTAACATACCCTTTTTGGGGTGATGGCAGTTGAGGTGCACTTGGAGAAGCAAGTTATCTGAGTCAATTTCATCCCAACCTCATGCTTGGATATAGTGCTGATGGCCTTTATCAGAAGGAGGAGGAAGAGGAGTTGGCTTTTCTACCCCACTTTTCTCACCCATTTAAGGGCACTCAAAGCGGCTGACTAAGCTTTCTATTCCTCTCCCCATAACAGAACACCCTGTGAGGTAGATGGGGATTTGAGAGCTGAGAAGAGAGCTGTGACTAGCCCAAGGTCACCGACCTGGCTTCGTGGGGGAGTGCAGAATCAAACCCAGTATTTCCAGATAAGAGTCTGTCTCCCTAACCACTAGACCAAACTGGCTCACTGGCAGCTGGTCCTCCTTGATCTCTCAGCAACTTTTGATAACACTGACCACGGCACCCTTCTGGAAAGCTTTGGGAGAGGCATGCTAGTACACAAATGCTAGTGTGCATGCCAGGGGAAGCTCCCCATTCCTGTCCTTCAGACAGGACAGGAAGTGTGAACTTGCCCCATTTCCTCTGGAGCCACATTACCAGCACCATGGCCTCACCTTCCATCTTGAAGTCTGGCTAGATGGCGGCGGGACTTAGTCACTGTAGCATAGATTCACAGCTGGTATGTTGCAGCAGCTCAGTTCTTAAAACAAACAAGTGGGTGAGGTCACCATGAAAACCATTCCTCAAAATTCAGTCCCATGTTACCTCAGTTAATACTGTACTTTTGGCTACGTGGAGCTGAGCTGATTAGCACCTTTCTCATCTGTACCATCAGCCATCATTCTATGGACAGAATGGACTTGTGTGTCAAAAGGAAGAAAGCAATTATAACATACCTACACAACATGCCCTAAATATTATCAGGGCAACAGGAGGCATAACCACAACTAAGTGGATCTCAGGTGGCTTTCATGCACACCTTCAGGATCAATAGTGGTGGCCAGTTTTCCTGCAACTTCAGGAGAAACTGTGGGGGCTTAAGTACACAATACTCCAAATTCATTGCTTTCAGTAACTCAAGTAATGGGTCAGGGCAAAAAAGGGAAGCCTGTTCCTTTCATCAAAGGCCCATGAACTGAGACCACGTGTGGAAGGACAAAGCTCTTTCTGGCAGCCTTGCCTGGGTCCCACCAAACCATCCTTCAAACCCACAGCAAATCAAAACATGGTTGGGCAAGAACAAGGTGAGATAGACAGACTTTTGCCCTTTCCCCGCACCATCAGGAGGGCACCACATAAGTCATTTCCTTCCCTTTCCTGCCATGGCCCCGGAAGAAAAACTACTGGAAAATGTCAGTGCAGCAAAAAGCTCACACCAGCACCAGTGGAAGTTTCACAGACTCAATGGCCATTCTTGCACTGGGTCTGAGGTCATGTGCACGACCAATGGCACAGCAGGGACATATACTGAAACACTTCCCAGTGCAGAAAAGGACATGGCTTTATAAGAAGCCATTTCCCCAATGTCCAGCTCCCCAGGCGTTGTTTACTCCTACAGTTTTCAGGCTCTTTCTGACTGGGCCTTATTCCAGGTTGTACCCTGGAATAGGGACCTGCCATCTGTGTACTGGTGCAGACTACAGAAGGTTCCAGGTGGGACCTGTCCCCACCTGACTCAGCATGCAGATGGCAGATCCCTATCCTGAGATGCAACCTGGAATAAGGCCCAGTGCAGAAAGGGCCTCAGAGTCAGGCTTGAAGAGATTAGGATTAGTCATGTCCATCCTTATTCCAGATCCCACACACCCCTTTCTAATTTTTTTTAAAAAAATCTTTGCATTTCAATGCATGCATTAAAATAACACGTAACTAGGCTCTGTGGGATGCAGTGGGAAGGGTAGGTGTCAGTGAAAGGGCACATGCCATACATACAGAAGATTGCAAGTTAAATCTCTGGCATCACCATTTGAGCATACAATATCTCACAACTACCAGAGGGCTGAAGAGCTGCTGCCAGCCAGAGAGCAGACAGTAGTTTAGTTTATTAAAACTTTATATATCGTCCTATCCACCAAGGACAGAGCTCGGTAGGTCAGTGTGTGAGGGTGATTCCGCACTAGCAAGCATACCGGATCAAGAGTGTACTAGGTGATTTCCTTCCACTCACAGGTGCGGTCTAAGGGAGCCCCTGCCCCTTAGACCCCGCCCTCTTAAACCCCACCCACTTATACACTCCCCCCCCCCTCGGGCCAGGGCCTCCCTCTGACTGCACCGGCATGCCAAAGGAAGGTTGCTCCGACACCTGCAGATCAGATATACCAGCCAGAGAGAAGCTGCCCCAGCTTGGCATGAAAAAGCTGCAAAATTTCAGCTGCAATTGTACAGAAGAGAAACAGAGGAGGTGAAGACTGTGGCAGAAAGGAGTAAAGTTAGTAGAAAAGGAAATGCACAGAAGGGAGAAGGCATCAGCAGGGTGCTGCGCTAAAGCCATCAATTCACAAAGATATATAAATATATATAAAAACAACACGTTATAAAGGGATGATACAAAGCAGTGTGCCGGGTTATAAAGGAATTTGATTGCTCTTGTAGCTTTAGCAGTGTTTGCTCATTCATGAGTGAACAGAGAGAGAAAGGAAGCCACATGCCAGGCGGATCCTGAAGACCCAATACCATCTGGATTTCACAAGGGCATTGTCTGCACTGGGTCTTATTTTGGATTACATCCCAGAACGGAGACCTACCAGCCACACGCTGCCACAGTCCGCATCAGCATGTTGATGGCTGATCCCTATTCCGGGATAGAATCTGGAATGAAGCCCAGCACACAAAAAATGCCGAGAAGTCAATCAAAATTGACCACTATACGAATTCAGGACGCTTCAAGTGGTTGCCGGAGAAGATTAGCACCTTTAGCTGTCCATACTCACGCGTTTTTCTTCTTAATTTGAGCAAACCATTTCTCACTCCATTTGCCACCCACAACTACGCAAAACGAGATCTGAAACATGGAATTACCATTTAATATAGCTGATTATCAGCACTGAGTGCCTGGTTTTGTGGCTCAGGGTTGTAGATGTTCCCTCTTTTTTGAGTCTGATGAAGCTTAGCAGGTTTCATTCCCAAACCAAAATGAAAAAACAAAAACACGGAGCGACATCACACAAATTTCAACTCACATGCACTTCATACCTGGAAGCACCGTACGTTTGCGTTTGGGAGCTTTTGGTTCAAGTGTTTTTCAGAAAGCAAAGGAAAACATGGGGAAAGGGGGAAAAGGAGAAATAAAAACAGGGGAAACAAAAGTATTTTTTTTCAAAAAAAAAGGAAGGTAGGAAAAAAAGAAAGAGAACGGAGAAAATTAGCATACGAGCTAATTGTAAATCCAACAAACAGGTAAACTCTGAAATGATCGACGCCTTCAGAGACCTAGTTATAAGTATTATTCAAAAACCAGAAAAGGGTAGTAAACCAAGGACAGGCATTATGTGTGCAGGTGAGGATTTATAAACCAAATCAGTGCATATATAAATCAAGTTAATAATAAACTTTTGTGCAAATATCAACAATAGTGTAATAGCCCAAGCATATCACTCTTTCTTCTTGCACATGAATTTACTGCACGAGGATGCACCAATTAGATCACAGCAAAAATGGTCTTAAATAATCCTGTATTTACCATAAAACTCTATTTTGGAATGCTATTCAAATCAATGCGCAATTAATTATTTTATTTTTTTGGAAACAAAAGAAACTAGGTAGGGAAAATGAAAGCACCCCTGATTTGCAGAGCACATTTTACTGGATGGAGAAGGATTCTTGCTGAAAAACCCAATGAAGTGGCACTGGTATTTTTCTGATTTCTTATATACTTCTGCAAAAAGGCCTATTGTATCCGTGTCAACACAAGCTGGTTATCAAAGTTATCTGATCCAGAATATGTGACTCTTGATGTTACTGTTTTACCCCCGCATTGCTTCCTGGCTGGCCAGTCCTGTACATGCAACACACACCACATCATCGCCTTCAATCTCCTAGGTATCCCAAGTTTTGCTTTCAGGACCCCAGAGCCTTTTTCCTCCATGGTGCTGATCTTGCTCATGACCTCTGACCTCTGCTCAGTGCAAGCAGGTATGCCATCATGTGGCTTGTTTACCCATCATGCTTATTTATTATTAATAAACCAGATACAGCCATTTACATCACAAGGAACTAAGGGTAGTTTGAAAGTACTTTGGTTCGGGCTTTTTCTGCACAAATACAGAGCTTCAAGCCAGCTCAGGCAGGAGGGTGAGAAAAGCAGACAAGGTGCCGGCAAAGCAGGAAGGCCAGCACAAAATATGATTGGCTGTCTCAACCCACGTGATGGTGTGTGCCTCCTCAGCTCTAGCAGCTCCAATACGGGAAGCTACAGAGCTGCCTTTCCAGTCGGGACACCCGGTTGTCGCTGCGCGGTAAGTATACTGCGCTTTTAGGTTTAACTACAGATTTATTCCACTAGTCTGGAGGCACCCACAGTTCTGGCTTTCTTGCAAGGCCAAAAGCCAGTTCCGATGCCATGTTGGACTTGTCTGAGCCCTTTCTTTGGAAACTACAACTTTTTTTATGTACCTTTGGAGAAGAGTTGATGTACTGCTGCCACTGTCACCATCTGCCGCAACCTGTGCCCATTCTGCGTCAGATTAGACATCCGGGGACTTGCTGTGCGTGGGTGCAGGGAAGAAGAGAGGCTGACTCAGCGAGTTCACAGAAGCCTGACCCAATGCGCAATCAGCATGGAATACAGGGAATCCGGATGGGCCCCATTGCACAGCAATCATGGAATTCCAGCTTCCTTTTGAAAAGTTGACATTTCCTCAAGACATCTGGAGCACCCTGTTCTTCTCTGGGGCCCCCAAAAGAGTCCTTTTTTTATAAAGCACAGCCACTTTTGGTCTAGCACAGTGGTTCTCAACCTGGGGGTCGGGACCCCTTTGGGGGTCGAATTACTCTTTCAGAGGGGTCGCGACAAGCCTCCCGCTGCCCTTCCCTCCCACCTCCCAGCTGCTCCACCCCCGTGGTTGGGGGTCCCCACAACATGAGGAACTCCATTAAGGGGTCGCGGCATTAGGAAGATCGAGAACTGCTAGTCTAGCAGGAGCCTGAAACAGGAGGAGTGTTGAGCAAATGGCTGCACGGAAAAGACAAGCGGGCCAAAGTCACCAGCACTTTTGTCTCCTCTTATCTCTGACAGATGGACAAAACAGCTATTGGCAGAAGTCAGATCTGGCCCAGGAAGCCCATCCTGCACACACGTGCACAACGGAGTAACGCTACCATAGCCTTGTTTGCTTGCAAGCATTCAGACTTGCGCAAATCTCTGGCACAAAATATGCAAGAATCCGTGGCAGGAAATATGGCCAGGGTTTGTTGCATCTCTTTCAAAAGCCTTAGAGACCATTACCAGGCAAAATAAAATAAGTGTACCAATACTAATTAGGAGCACACAAGCATTCCAATGATAAACCATGCCAAGGTTGTGCTTCTACTCAAAGCTCACTATTTACATCCTTTCCATCAGGCTTGAATGACTGCCGATCCAAATACTCCTGAGGTCAATTTGCACTTGGCCCCAGAGTACATGATAGGTGGATCGGCAGTTGCAGGATACATTTTCACCCTAGAAATGCCTCCTGCCTCACCAGGTATTAACCTATCGTCAACTAGCAATGGTGCACAAAATTGTGCGCCACACAGAACCCAACCTTAACCAAAAGCTTACCTGTCCCCGTCCAGCACCGTGACCATTCACACCATTTCCAGGTCTGGGTGAAGTACAAATGGTCCCGACCAGGACCATTCACTTCCCACAGCAACGGCCATACTCACCGGGCTGTTGCTACAATGATACCCAACACGGTGAAGCAAATATGCAGCTGCGTTACTCCGCTCCCACATAGCCTTTGCATGGAAGTAAAGCAAAGACTTGTTGAAGACTTTACCAGTTCAGGCATTCCTAGTATGGCTGTAGGATGCAGTTTTTGCTGCATCACAGCTAAGGAAGATGGCGATGGCCACGCACACTTGGAGCCGCCATGGGGCGTCAAACGGTTCTCCGGGTGCGTATGCTTTGTGCCGGAACATCCTCAGCTGTCCCCATCTTCCAAATGCAAAAAGGCCCCCAGTCACAAATGCATTCCTCAGTGTTTGAGTAACAAGGGACAGGGTCAAATGGCCACTTGCAATTATCCCAAAGAAGAACAGGATCTTAGCTTCTCTCTGTGTGCTGGTGGCAAGTCTGCAGACTGAGGAATCCTTAGATAATTAACAAGCCAGCAGCATCCAATGGAGGGTTAACACTATAAATCTCAAACTGCCTTTACATATGCAACATACATAGGATCACCACAAGCCTTTCTTCCAAAGCCTTTACTCACACAACTTGGAGGCTTAATTTTATTTCATTAATTTTTGCCATACATTTTACTAAAGTCTCTGTATGAAAAGGCACAAGTTACAACAGCAGATTCCCAAAAAGAGAGAAAAAGAAAAAAGAAAAAAAGCAAGTTACACAAAAATAAATAGAATAAAGAATATAAACAAAATCATAGTAGTAATAAGAAGTAAAAACCAAATAACCTCAAAGTGCTTAACAATTTAAGCAATATCATTGAGGCACTCGGAAAGCTAATTTGAAGAAGAGTTGGCTTTTCTATCCCACTTTTCTCACCCATTTAAGGGGACTCAAAGCAGCTGACAAAGCTTTCTATTCTTCTCCCCACAACAGCTGGCCTTGTGAAGGAGTATGGAATCAAACCTTGTATTCCCAGATAATAATCCGGCTCCCTAACCACTAGACCAAACTGGCTCACCTGAAATAACTTACACTTAAAAAAGAAAAGACAATACAGTTGACAAGAAAAGACAAGAAAAGAAAATACACTGGGGATACATTCTGGCTCCTACCACGGTTACCTGAAACCATGGATAATCACGAACAGGCCTTCCAGTTCCGGGGCTTTCTGTGCAAGCCCAGAACCAGAAGTGCTTATTTTGGCCTCTGGAAGGCTTATTTCAGCCTCCAGAGAGCTTTGGAACAGGCGTGCAATGTCACCAGACATCTTGTGCCAACCTACCATGCACACGCTTACACTTTTAGCTGCGGTCTGGTGGTGTCATGCGGCTGTTCCAACACTCTATGGGGGCCAAAGTAGGCCTTCTAGAGGCCAAAACAGGCCTTGGATGCTTATGGTGTCCACGGGGGATGGAGGGTCTGATCCGGTAACCATGGTTAACTGAAACCATGGTTACGCAATCAGTGGATACGGGGATCCAACGGTAATGTGAAAAAGATCTGAAGGAAGGTAACAGACCAGGGCAGGATCAATGTCCTGACGCTGTGAAAACCAAAGGATTCACAGCCGGACTGCAACACTCAGGGAACTGAGTTAATTTCTAGATTTAAACAAAACTGTGGAAACTGGAAATCTGACATCAACACAGAAGCGAAATAAATTACGCACGTTGTATGACTTATGCAAAACAAATGGCGCATATAAAAATAGCAGCTGTGATTTTTCTTTAGTGACTTCAAACTATGCAGATACTGGTGAATATATACTTAATACATGTCAGCTGCACAAGATTTGAGTCAACCAAGTGTTGCTGTCATGAAATATTCAAATCCTTAATGTCTTCGATCCTGCTTCCCACCGGTGGTCTGACCTATTTTCACAGCTGCGACATTATACCAAACATGTATACATAAAAAGGTGAGCCATTCTGCACAAACACTTATACTAGCTCTGTATTTGCTACAAACACCATTTCTTAACTGTATTCTCCTAGACAGTGTAAAGACTGCTCACTAACAGCAGAGGTGAAAAAAAGAAAGAAATGAAAGCCATTTACTGAAATCACATACTGTTCTCGCAACCAGCAAGAAAATGCACCAATGATTCAGTTCGGTTCACATTATTTTCAGAGCATCTACAATCTCACATTTAGCCGGACTGGAAGGCAGTCTGCTCATTGCTGGCCTGTGGACGCACTGCAAATTGCGAAAACCAAGGATGTGGAAACTGATGTGCCTTGCTGTATTTAGCACACAGGAAAATACCCTTTGCATAGCTCAAGATCACCATATTGGGATGTCTGCCTGCAGCCAGATGACACAGACTGCCTCCATTAAGGAGATTTCTGGGAACCTCTTCCTCCCAGGGCATCATAATAGGGATTCCCCATGATTTCTTTCTTGGCTATCCATGCAAGCGTATTTTGCTGGACGTTCAAGGCACAACGCTGCCCGGCAATGAATGAAAAACACCCCATTTAAAAACGAGGGTCAAGTTGGACAAATTGGTTTCATACTGGCTTTTAGTTGTTCCCAGTTAGTCGTTCTGACCTCCATTTGACATAACTCCTGAGAAGAGTGCATTTATTTGTTATTCATTTCTTTGAAATATTTCTAATATTTTTTAAAAAAATTAATCTTACTCCATTAGCACTGGCTGTTCCTACAGAATCACAGGGTGTTTTTCCACTATCACTAAAAGTACCCATTACGTACCCATTAATGGGTACGTAATGGCATTTTTGTACCCATTAATGGGTACTTAATGGGTACTTCTAGTGACAGTGGAAAAACACCCATAGAATCATAGAGTTGGAAGGGACCCTTAGGGTCATTCAGTCTGTGGGAACAAAATTTCTGAGAACCTGCTGAGAAACGGGGTGCAGCCATTTTAATTTGTTAATATTAATATAAAGCTTAATATAATGACTTATGTAGAGTTACAGAAAGATTTGCAATAACGGAGTCACTTCCTCAGTTTGCCTGAAGAAAGAGGAACCTTGTCTCAATGTAGGTGCTGTACACAATTTAGCAAGTTTGTGGTTTTAGCTGGTAAGAAACTATTGTGAAAAGGTTTATGCTATTTAAGCATACTGCATTTTGTATCTGATTAAGAGAGACTTCGGTCTCTCTCCAGTATTATCATACTTTTTGAAAGCACTATTGAAAGGAGGAACTTCTGCTCCTTCCCTGCATGCATGGTGTTGATATATCTTTAATAAACGGAGCTTTGCTTGAAGCTGAACTGTGGTCAGAATTTTCCTTAACTAGTCCAACCCCCTGCTCAATGCAGGATTTCCTAAACTATCCCAGGTAGATGTACACTTCCTGCACTTATCGGTGCTAGACTGCTCCAGCTGGAGCTGATCTGACTGGAGTGGCTCACAGCTGGCCTCGAGCAAGACTGTTCGCACTTGGACTGTTCTGGGACAGGCCATCGACTGTGTTGCACTGATTCTCTCCAAAACTCAAGTGAGATTGGGAGCATGCTGTGAGGGCTCCAACAGCCAGGAAGAAATCATCCTGGTCTCGAAGTCCCAAAAAGAAGAGGAAGAGGAGGAGGAGGAGGAGTTGGTTTCTATACCCTATTTTTCTCAGCCTTAAGGGGGCTCAAGGCAGCTGACAAACCTTCTGATCTTCTCTGCACAACAGACACCCTGTGAGGGAGGCGGGACTGTGACAGCTCAGAAAGAGAACTGTGATTAGCCCAAGGTTGCCTAGCTGGCTTCGTGGAGGAGCTGCAGAACCTAACCAGGAGATCTCCAGATAAGGGTCTAACACCCAAAACACAGGCCAATGGGACCATTCAGCACCACAACTTGATCTACCAGTGAAATGGGTCCCCCTACTAAACCAGCCCACAACATACCTCCCTAGGCCAGTCTAGTGACCCCTGGCCCACCAGTAGACCTCTTAAAATAACTCTGTCAATATCCTGGTCTATGCTATTCTATACCTCAACGCAACAAAATGGTCTATTTAGGAACAAGGCAGTTTTACCACAGCGGGTCTAAAATGTGGCAAATTTGGAATAAAGCAGATCAAAAAGAACAGGATTTTTAAAAAAACAAAAAAGGCTTCAAATGGTGCCACAAACAAGGCATAAGGAAAGAGCCAGGCAAACTCCTCTGCTCTGCCTTGGTCTGCCTGCCTTTTGAGACCTCCAGATTAGGGAATGGGATTTTTTGCATTCAATTTGTATTCATTCTAATAGATCCCCTTTGAATGTGATAGGATTCTTTTTGATACAAATGTATTGGTAGAAATTCGTACAAACATCTGATACAAACACATACGTATCCCATATGAATCCATACGAATCGCATACGTATCCATCTGATACGCAGCCCGGAACATTCCGCTCTGAAAGCGTCAAACCCACTTTGAATCCGCTCTCAGTCCACACCGAATGCACTCTCAATCCGTTGCAGATGTGACTGGCGCAGCCGCTCTCCCATCTCCCAGGTTCACGAATGTCCCGAATCCTTCGTACAGATGTTCCAGAACATTCATATGTATACAAATGTCAACATACGAATGTCATGACATTTGATTTGTATACCAATGTCCAAATTCATATGGATTTGTACAAATATTGAACGTTACGAATATTGGTGCACTTGTGAAAATGTGTCCTCTGAACTCTGCAGCACACCTCTGCTTGATCAACTGGTTTTGGCCCTGATGTGATTGGTAGGACCCAATGTGAGACAGGATGCTGGACCAGATGGGCTGTGACTTGAACCAGCAAGGCTCCTCTTACGTTCTGATGCGCCTGCCTTCCTTTTTTATTTCCTCTTCCTTGCACTAACATTCACCTTGTTTATCTCCTGCATGAGTTCTAGCTCACTCCCATCTCTGAGTCTACATGAAGGTGCCCTCCTCTAGCGCTGGAAAGCTATCAACTACCACATCCATCCTTCTGTCATGGTCAGCCAGGAGGAGGACTCAGAGGAGGAACCTGAGGTGATGCCAGGACCCAGTTCTGACCCTCCAGCCCCAGTGGAACCTGGGGTTCAGCAGCCCAGCCTTACCTCAGCAGAAGTGCAAGATGAGGGAGTCTTGGAACAGCAAAGCACAGAGATCCCTAGCTTTAAGCAGAGGAGAGCGGAAAAGGAAGGGTTAAGAAGATCGAAGAGACTTGCAGAGAAGCATGCTGATAGCCTGCAGCTGGGACGGTAGATAAAACACCGGGCAGACGCCCAGGACTTTTGCCAGAAACTATTGGTTTTCTTTTAGAGAAGGCTGCCGTATCTGACCCCCTCGACCTTGAAAACTTGGCTACCTTGACTTCGGACCACACTGTAGTGGTACTCTCTGAAAACCTGGACTCGGGACTGTTTATTGACCTTTGCTCTCTGGACTACATTGCTCTGCTGCTGAATGAACTGCCTTTGCAAGTAAGCTGTCTCTTACCAGCTGTGTGTTTGTATGTGAGCTGGCAGCTTTCCCGGACACCTTCTTCCACCATTGCTTCCATAGAGCATGGAAGGGATAGATGAAACAAAGTGTGGAAAAGATGATGTTGTTTTTTGACATATAGAATTGGGCCCCTGCATCCACTGATCCAGTAACCAAGGTTTCACTTCTCCATGGGCAACTGGACCAACCTCCCCCACTCTGTGCCCTTGCCATTTGGCCTTCCAGAGACTTCCTGGAGGCCTGGGACAGTTGGAAATACCATGAAGTCATGCGCAATTTCCCATGATTTCCAGGAAACCAAGCACAATTTCCCAGTGTTTCAGTAAGGACCTGGTACTTCTCCCAGAGATACTGGGGCCCAATTGTACATTATATCTCTCTTCTCCAGGAAGCATCCTCTGGACAAAGCAAAGAGCTCACGTTTTGTGCCTTCGGATCATACCCTGAGACTTCTGGGTAATCTAAAGCTGATCTCTCACATGAACAAACCCAATCAACGTTTCAATGACTCTTGTAACCAGACCGTAGCCTTGGTCAAAAAATACCCCAAACTCTCATAATGTCTTTTCAGCTATGTCACACACCACAAATTAGGCAGAATGCAGCTCAGACGTAATTACTAGCAGAAGCCGTCTCTCCCTCTGCCCACGGGCGGCAAGGCTGCCACCCAAGCGCACTAAATCTAATTTATTTTGTATGGTTTTTCAATCTGCCGTTGAGCCGCTCAAAGATAAATGAGGAGGAACTGTTGAAGAGGGCACCCTAATTTTGACTTTAGCGTATGGGAAAGCCTTAGCTTTTGTGACTTCACTATTTTTGCTGGAGGGTACCCTATATGCTTAAAACTATGTGTACGCTCCTATTTATACCCTGCCCTCCCACCAACGGGGTCCCACTCACCTCCATGCTGGCCATGGATTTCATTGTTTGGGCCTTTCTCCATTTTTCATGCTATGATCCGAGTAAGTGGGCCAGGGCCAGGGAAATCCACTGGTCCAGATCACAGCACACTGCAGTCTAGAAAAGCATCAACTGCACAAAGACATTGGCCCAGACTAGCCCCTGCATGAGCTCTGGGACTGACCTCCAAGGGCTCCAAATGTGCTAGGAATGAAAGTTCCAAGCCTCGAAGCCCATGGGGAATTCATTTCAGAGGGACGCTTTAATGCACCACCAAAATGGGTCCTCTTGAAGTTGGGAAAACGCAAAGGTGTGTCTTATGTGTGTCTCCACGTACTGGATCCTCTATAGCTGATAAGCCACTAGCCCTCAATGTCTAGGACTGCCAGTAATCCAAATCAGCCCCCCCCCCCCAAATCTAAATTATCTCCATCTTGTGAAGACAGGGAGTACCAGAAGCAGGCACGGTCTCATTGATCCAGACTAACATGAAGACTAATGAGGACCTGAAGAGGACCACAAGGAATCCAGCTCCAGAACAAATGTCTGAATAGAAAAGAAGAAGAAGAAGAAGAAGGAGGAGGAGGAGGAGGAGGAGGAGGAGGAGGAGGAGGAGGAGTTGGCTTTTCTACCCCACTTTTCTCACCCATTTAAGGGAACTCAAAGTGGCTGACAAAGCTTTTCTATTCTTCTCCCCACAACAAAACACCCTGTGAGGTAGGTGGGGCTGTGAGAGCTCAGAAGAGAGCTGTGACTCGCCCAAGGTCACCCAGCTGGCTTCATGGGGGAGGGAGGAATCAAACCCAGTATTCCAAATAAGAGTCCGGCTCCCTAGCCACTAGACCAAACTGGCACAATCCTACATACATTATCCTACATAACTCCAACCAATTTCACTGGATTCACTTTGCAAATGTGTAAGATATCACAGAAAACTCTGAAAATGTGCAGATATCTCGAGTGTGAAAACCTATAGAAACTAAAAATAGAGGTGAATTTGTTGCTGACCTCCTACAGTTTTTGTTTCGGAACATTTGTACGAAGCTTTGGAACATTCGTGAAATGGGGAGGTGGGAAAGCAGCAGCACCAGTCACAGAGTGCAATTGAGAGCAGATTCAAAGTGGATTCAGGGCGGATTTGACGTTTTCAGAGCGGATACATAACAGGATATGTATCAGATACATATATGTACAAATTTGTATACATTCACATGGATGCATTTGTACTGAATGGAATCTTACCACATTCAGAGGAGGTCTATTTGAACAAATACTAATTTTCTTACATTCGATTCGATATGAAGTAAATGCAAAGAAACCCATTAGTGCACATCCTTTCTCTGTAAGAGTCAAGGGGTGTTTTTCCACGGTCACTTACATAGTACCCATTTTAGCACCCATTAAGAACCCATTAGGGTGAGAGCCGGATGACCCCATTTCCACCACGGCACCCATTAGGGATGCATTTGTTTCTGCCACGCCTCGGGAAATCCAGATCATATGGGTACTTTCTGGCCTTTAATCCGGATTTTCTGTAGACCCCATTAATGGGGTATACAATGGGGTCTTCAGCCAGAAAATCCGGATTAAAAAGAACCTGTTTCCATGCTTGTGTGGCAATGGAATCTAGAGGAGGCTAGGGGGAGGGGGCACCCTTGGGGGGAGCCCCAAAACCTAAGCTTCAAAGTCATTTCAAAGTCATTTCGAAGTCACTTCGAAGTCTGCAAAATAGCTCCGGAGCGTCTTTGAAGTCTGTGCTGATCTTCAGAGTGAACTTCAAAGTGACTCCGAAGTGACTCCAAAGTCACTTTAAAGTTCATTCTGAAGATCAGCACAAACTTCAAAGATGCTCCGGAGCTATTTTGCACAGACTTCAAAGTGACTTCGAAATGACTTCGAAATGACTTAGAAATGACTTTGAAGTGACTTCAGAGCCGCTTCGGAGATTGCACCCCCTTCCCCCCAAACACCTGGGGTGACAGGCAGACTCCTCATGGGTAGATCCGGATTTCCAGATGGGTGCTCCGGTGTTTCCACGGCAGGGAGCCTAGCAGCCATTGCTATTGGGTGCTAGACCACCCACGGCAACACACTGGGTACTTCCCTTAATCCGTATCTACTAGATCTGGATTAAGGAATGTACCCATTCCTTAGACCCGGATCTTCTTAGATCCGGATTAAAGGAGCGCAATGGAAAAACACCCATGTATTACTGTTGCTGGCAGAAAGGGGATGCAACTTGTTCTACAGGTGGGTGAGTAAAGTGTAATACTCATTGGATACTGAATGAATTACAAATACTGGCTGAAAACCACCACCAACTCTGGCCCACTGCAACCCCAGATGTTTTTGCAGTTACCCAGCGAACTATCCCAGCCATATTGACCACACTGTGCTCAGTTCTTCATCTGAAAGGCCCTTTCCGCGCTTACCTTTAAAAAAAAAATGTTTGTTTTTTACAGCTTCATACATCTATTTCAAACAACCAAATCTGCATTTAACAGCCAGCAAATCAGAACATAACAATTTTATAAACATCATCCAACGTTAAATTACTTTTGCAAGACTCAAGGTTTAGCTGCAGTAACCCAATTTAGTTAGTGGTAACAGTTGAACCAGGTGAGGAAAGGTTGCAGAAAGTTTGTTATTGAGAAAAGTGGACATAAAGAATGAGACGCAATGGAGATAAGTATTTGTCTTTGATGGTTCCAAGAACGTTGACCATTTTTCCAAAAACCAGGTCTGTTTTGGAGAGTCCACCATAATGCTCTTTTGCGCTGTGATAAGATCATATAAAATCACTGACCATACTTTATGCGCGCTTATCTTTTGATCCGGATCTAGGACCCTTTGGTTTGGATTTTGGGTCACCTCATCCACAAGTTAATGCAGATCAAGAAGGCCCCACCAGATTAAGAGGCCCTTAATCTGAATCTATCACAGATCCATTTAATCAAGTCTACAATCGGACTAAGGGCCTTGTTCTGAATCATGAGAAGCATGCAGATGGCATCCCCCTGTGATCCCGAACTACCGGGGGCTGTTGTTCAATGGGGCACTGCCAAAATCCACCACCACCCTCGGAAGTGTGGAGGAGGCTGAAAATCCTGCACCAGCTTTGCTGTCATGGGAAGGCAAGGACTGAATCCGTGCCTTCTAGGGATGTGTCATAACATTCAATATTCGTACAGCTTCATACGAATTCAGACATTTGTATACGTAGACATTCAAACAATGTTTTGGAAAGTTCGTATGAATGCTTTGGAACATTTGTGAAATGGGAAGGTGGGAAAGCCAGTCACATCTCCAATGGATCCTTCAACATGGCTTCAGCACATTCGATCAGATTTCGAATGCCTAAAAATATTCGTGCACAACCCTACCTGAAACACTGGCAGATAAGGACATATTCGGACGTTAAATGCGTTAATAGGAGAAAGTTGAATAGGAGAAGAGACAAGAGGTGTGTGAGCAACCTGGTGGATAATAGGGGTAAAGTTAAATGGTTTATAGATAAAGGATTTGGGTGTTCTTGTTTTCACCTACTTTTCTAGGAGCATCCTTCAGGAGGTCTTCATTGCTGTGTCAACTGTGATAAAACTGATTTGCACCGGAAACGAGTGCAGAAGAAAATAATAAAAAGGTGAAAACCAACACAAGACATACAGACAGACATGTGACACACATACAAGAAAAGAAAAGAAATTAATATAAGGACATGAAAACTATGAGGATTTTTTTAAGAAAAAAAACTTAAATGACTAGAATGAAAACGCAACTTAACAGATTTATATATAAAAAAAATTAGAAGCATCTGGGAGCTTTTCTCTTTTCCCCAAAACAACAACAACAACAACAACAAAAAGAAACAAAAAGAGGAATCAGAGTGTCTGTTTTAATGTAACGAAGATAAACACATCGAGCGGAATTATGGAACCACAGAGGAGCTGCGTTGCACATAAGGAAGCACAAACCTGTACATGGGCACCGTGACCGTCCGCTCATAGTAACTCCAAGTTGAGTGCAAATCTGTTCGACTGAGGTTAGTAGCATAAAACCTCCAAGCAGCCTGAGGGGGAAATAAAGAGGGTACGTAATTTTTTTTTTCAAAATCCAGCAACATCTAATAGCTCTGGTTCTGAACTCTCTCCTTTAAACAATTAAAACTGAAGATATCGTGGCCCTCTCTGAACTCACTGGTGATCCAGATTAAGGAGCCTCTTAATCCAGATTGTGATCCGTCTGATCATCATGTTAATGCAACCAAGCAGACTCCAGCCCTGCTGATCTGGTTCTGCCTGCAGTGGATGGAGCCAGATCTGGATAAAGGAGACCCCTTAATCTGGATTTCTTGTGAACCTGTTTAATTAGGTCCATGAGAGGACCAAGGTTTTTGCTCTGGAACTACAGGGGTGTGATTTTAAGTTCGCCACAACAGAACGCCCTGTGAGGTAGGTGGGGCTGTGAGAGCTCAGAAGAGAGCTGTGACTCACCCAAGGTCACCCAGCTGGCTTCTTGGGGGAGGGCGGAACCGAACCCAGTATTCCCAGATAAGAGTCCAGCTCCCTAACCACTAGACCAAACTGGCTCACCATTTTAACAGAAGACAAGGGTTCTTTGTTTGTGCTTACAGCAAATACAAAACATTATAAACAGGCATGGATCTACTCTGTAGCTTTTCTCTCTCTCCCTTTTAATGCCTGGCACACACAGGGTAGCATATATATTTTATGATGTTGAACACTTGCCCACAGAACAAGGTGAAGTGCAGAAAAGCACAGACTCTGGCTCCCTAACCACTAGACCAAACTGCTCAAAAGATAGATGCTAGTGGACCATGAAGGAGAAGCTCCTATATTCATAGACAACTTCGAGACAACAGATCCACCCCTGTGAGAACAGACTCTGCTCTTGAAGTGATGGGATTCAGTCCAGTAGGGCATTTCCTACATTCCTCACCTCCCTCGTGTTCATTTTACTGAACTACCCAGAACGCAGACCGTGGATTCAAAACTTCCGGTTCCATCTCCTTCCGCTTCTGGCGTTCATGGCACCTGCTTTCTCACCTGAATGAGGCCTGCAGCTGGATTTCTCCTCTTCTCAAAATGCTTTTGCCGATGCTGCTCTTGCACCTTCAGTGCAAATCCAGAACCCAGAATGCCCTGCAATAAAGGACAACAGTTTTCCCCACCATTAAGATATCCTTTCATCAGCAGGAACAGCAACATTGGGAGGGCAGCGGGGGGGGGGGGCATAAAAATGCAGCCTGAACCAAGCAAAGGGGAGGCTCACAACCTTTCTCTGACACCTTCCTGAACTGCTGTGAGTTGATACTTTCAGGCTGCATTCAAATACGGCAAAAACAAAACTCAAAAGTGTCTTAAGATCTTTCTGCGCTCCCCTTGTCACAATTCAGAGTAGTGATCTCAACTAGGGGTGTGCACAAATATTCGGAAATCCAAATATTCGAAAATCAGATTCAGAAATCTGGCATTTGAGCTCCAATAGGATTTTTGAAAATCCAGATTTACAGATTTGGGTTTGAATACAGATTTTTGAAAATCCAGTACGGATTTTCGAATATCCAATCCGGATTTGACTGAATTCATGTCCGATTTTCAAATCCTTATATCAGGTCTATTTGTGCTTATAATACGGGATGCAAACGGGATGCAAACACACCAAAAAAAAAACGGATTCGAAAATCAGATACCAATGTTCTCATCATTCGATTCAAATCGGATTTTTGAAAATACGGATCTGGATAATCAGGATTCGAATCGGATTTTCAAAAATACGGATTTTCGAATTTCAATTCAAATTGAATCGAATATTCGGATATTCAATTTGAATCAGGTTCAAATGCAAAAAATGCATTCATGCACATCCCTAGACTCAACTGGCAAGACCCTCTGCCTGGGTCCTGGGGCCTTGAGTCTGCAAGGCAACACTATTCTAGCCCAGCCCCATACCAGCCCTGAAGCCTCCAAGACCTCTGCAAATTCAGAAGGAAAGTTCCAAGCCTGGGAGACGTATTTCAGTGGTTTCTGCACTTGGTCCTGTAGTCTGCAGTTAGTCAACATCTGGGCAGGTGCATATGCATTTGGAGGAGGCACTCACAGCCTACAAACGCCCCCTGCCTGCCCAGAGGTTGACTAATTGCATACTAGCAACCCATCCCCTACCTAACACAAATGAAAGCTTACCTTTCCTGTCCAGGCAGCGACCATCTGTGCTATTTCCGGTCAAGGGGGACATCTGAGGTGCCACTCAGATGACCCTTGATGCAACTGCACATGTGCAGAGCGCAATCATCGCTGTGATAACGGTGACAGCACACACTGCTCCCTGCAGAGGACCGGAGGCACAGTCTCCAGTTCCATTAGGGCCAGACTATCATATACTAGCGTTCCTAAGGGTGAACACTAGTACACTTTAGTCTCTAATGCACCTTTCCCATTCCATGGATAGGAAAGCAAATGCAGAAAAGCAACAGAGAACATCGAGGCATGTACCTTCCGCGCTCCTCCCTTCCAAATTAGTCTCTACTAGTATACTGCATGGCTTTGATATTGAGGTCTACTGGCGATCCAAAGCAGAGGTTCTTGATCTGGATCATGCGCAGCTGGAGAGTCCCGGCATGAGCGTGGGCTCTCTGATGTGCACGCCCATGCAGACCGATGAGGCCCTAAATGGACTTTAATCCAGATCCAAGGTAAGCGCAGAAAGGCCCTGAGACAAGGCAGCATGTGGCACTACTGTTCCCATCCCATTCTCGCTCCATCTCTAAGCATTACTGATATGTGACAATACCACCTCCGAGCCATGTTTCAAGAAGAAAAAACAACCTGTATGCAGACACAATCTAATATCTGCAAACGAGCATTCCATCCTCCAGGCATGGGTGGTGCTGGGGCGTGAACCCTTGGCAGGAACCACTCTTTCACTGCACCAAACTGCTTTTCCTTGGGTTCAGCAACTCTGGTTGGCAAACCACCAAGCCAGAGAGACAGAGAGTGGCGTAGTGTCACAAACCATGCCAAGCCGTTGCTTCACTTCCCAACAACGCCCGTGCCTGGAAAGCAGAACTGCAAGGCACCTGGGGGCCTACAGTGGGTCAAAATCCAGACACTTATGGCACATGCCTGAAGATCAAACAGAAGCTAAGGAAAAGATCCCCGTACATAAGAACATAAGGAGGAGCCCTGCTGGATCAGGCCACAGCCCATCTGTCCCACACAGTGGCCCACCAATTGCTCCTGGGCGTCTCAAGCAGAAGACGAGGGCAAACGTTCACCTGCTCTTGAATCCCAGCAAATGGCTTTAGAGGCATCCTACTTGTCTCCCCAGCCTGGAGGATGTACCTAGGCGTGCATTCTAGTAGCCATTGATATACGAGTCACCCATGAATTGCAACCAGCCTAGATGGCTTTAAGGAAGGGCTAGACAAATTTATGGATGACAGATGTATCAATGGTTACTTGAATGGATGCCTGAGTACATCTTTCAGGCTGGGGGCGGGACAAGCAGGACGCTTCTAAGGCCATTTGCTGGGATTTGAGAGCA
>MTQE01002217.1:7769924-7792249 GCA_014337955.1 Aspidoscelis marmoratus
ATTGATACAGCACGGCTAATGAATACATGTTGCAATCTCATCATAGAACACAAGAAACTAAGAGGAGCCCTGCTGGATCAGGCCACAGCCCATCTAGACCAGCATCCCGCCGCACACAGTGGCCCAGCAATTGCCCATGGGCATCTCAAGCAGAGACAAGGGCAAACCTTCTCCTGCCCTCAAATCCCAGCAAATGGCCTTAGAGGCAACCTGCTTGTCCAACCAGCCTGGAAGATGCACCTAGGCATCCATTCTCGTAGCCTTTCATACATCTGTCCTCCATAAATTTGTCTAACCCTTCCTTGAAGCCATCCAGGCTGGTTGCTGTTATCACTTCTCCTGCCAGCAAATCCCACAGACCGACGACCCTCTGGGTGAAGAAATCCTTCCAAGTTTTTCTGCACAATGATACAGCTGGGATATAACACCTTATGGACAAATAAGTACACACAAGGCCTGCTCCAGGTTCAACAAAGCCCTTGGCAAATATCTCACCCACTCATTCCCTTTCACAATCCCTCCTCTTCTACTGCTATCTCCTAGCCTATCTCCTGTTTATATGGGAATTTATTAGAAATCTTATTAAAGCTCTTCTGAGTTATTCTGCATAGTGCTGCTCAACCGTTGCCTTCCAGATGTTCTTGAACTACAGTTCACAAGATTTAACTCTGGGGCTGGCATGGAATGCTTGGAGATGTAGTTCAAGAACATCTGGACCTCCATGGTTGAGCTTTATAGGAAGGAGAAGGTGTGTAACAAAGACTCCACTGTCTTTTCCAGAATCTGTTTTCATTCATTTTCCTTTACTTTTCTCAGGTTATCTAACTATGGGTATGGTCTACCTTTTTTTTTTCTGTCTTTTTCTTCTCACTTACAACTACTCTGGTTTTCCATGCCCTGTTAAGTGCATTTCTTAATCCTAAGAAGCTCTTTGCAAGTATATTTAGGTCAGATGGGAGTGGGTGACCCAAATTTCTACTACCTCTTTTCAGCAATATATGGTGCAGTAGCCATTCTACACAGTTCCTTGGTTCGGTGCAGAAAGACCAAGAGAAAGGATTTTTTTTTTCCCAAAACAAATTGCTGCATTATTTGGCAGCACATGTATAGAAGTGTGTCAAAAGCCTGGCATGATGAGGAGGTTACTGAAGATGCGGAAGAATTTATTAAAGTAAAATTATGCAAACTCAGCCAAATCAAAGTAGAAGAACTGTAGAGAATCGGATAACGCTGCCATTTCTTCTAGATTTCTGTCCTGCTTATTCCTCTGCTTATATTACGCTGCCTTTCTCTGTGAAGCATTGTATTTGGCCTTGGCAAAAACAGCAAGGGATAAATAGCAAACTCTGGGCAGACCTGTGCTTGCTGGCCTGGTATAGTATAACAATAGCGTACCAGACAGGTAAGGATCCAGTGCAGTAATGGCCATTCACACTACAAGCGCTATGCTACCTCAGTCTCTGGCCAGCAGCAGCACTTGTAACTGCAAACACATCACCGGCATCCTTGCTAAGTAAGTCGAATGTGAGACTTGTCACATCCAAAGCAACACCTGCTGGGAGGCCAGATGTTGCCAATGCAACCTGGCACCTGTGCACAACTGTGCAGCCGCGGTCACACAGCCATGCCCCTCACCGTGCCACACTTAGAAAAGGGTGCAAAACCACTTGGCCAGGAGCGATCCAACCAGTCCCGGGCCCTTTCTGCACTTGGTCTTATTCTAGAATATATCTCGGGATAGCGGTCTGCTGGCCACACGCTAACGCAGACTACGGCAGGCCTCACCTGGGGCCTTCCACAGCCTGCACCAGCATGCAGATAGCAGGTCTCCATTCTGGGATATATTCTAGAATAAGGCCAAGTGCAGAAAGGGCCCAGGTCAGCCTGTGGACTGCTGTTCTGCAGTCCACAGCTAGATTGCTCTGGGGAAGGCTGAAGCTGGGTGTGGACTCACCTCACAAACAGTAAGGGCAAAAACAGCCTCTGTGTCTTTCTAATGGAGAACACTGCTAGCTTGATGCCTGGGCAGGGAATAAAGGAATGTCACAGTCTTTGAAATGTATATGTAACCAGACTCCAGTTGCTAAAATGACTCTGCGTTAATCCTAAAATCATCTGACATTTATGACTGTTTTGATGTGTGAATGTAATCTTTCTTGAAGTGCATAAAACCAGAGAGGGCAACCCTGATGCATCAGCAATAAATTAGCAAGCGCCTTGCTTATCTGCGTTGGTTATTCTCACTGGAAGCCATGCACCATATTTGGGGAAAAGGAATACCACCTCTAATCGCACAGTTGGTTCACCATATCTATATTGGCATGACTGCTATTTTTCATTTTGTGCAAAAACAAGGATAATTTGCAGATCTGGTGTTATGGGGGCAGGGAGGAAAGTGGGCTTCACCATGCACCAGAACTAGGGCAATCTTCAGGTTTCGATTTGATTCGAATCAAATACCCGAAAATTCAGATCGATTTCAATCTTTAAAATTTGAATGTATTCACATTCGATCCGAACAGATTTGCATCTATTCGTTTGAATTTTTTTACTCGAATTTGCCCATATGAAGGTCGACAACATCTGTATGCGACTGTACACATCATTAGGTATCCCGTATGCATTCCGTATGCATCCAGTTTTCATCCCGTACAGATCCGTACAAATGCTTAAAGATGCAGGAAAGATGCATACGTGCAAGTTGGCATCGTGTATGTACCTATCTATACACATACGAATGAACGAATAATTCAAACAAATAGATTCAAAAATCATTCAAATGTTTAAATTCAAATTTACAGACATTCAATTTGAATTCAAATGTCCAAATTTGAACAAATTCAACTGCATTTCACATCCCTAACCAGAACATTAATTCCTCCAAGTCTTGTGGTGAGGGTGTTGGACTATTTTCTGGTAGTGCCACAGTATGATTCTGCACACTAAAGTATGAAATATGAATTATTAATTTAAGCAGCAACCATGCTGCTTTGGCAGACAGTGGGTAGAAGCCAACGCCTCACAAAGGTGATGTCCTATAGGCTGTGTTCACACCTAAGTTTTAATCCAGATTCGGTGTTACTTCAGAGCACGAGAACACATCAGTAAAGTGACTTGCCATTTTCTTTGCATATTATCCATCCCAAATAAGAATTTTCTGGGTTAGATAACGGCAATGGGAAACAGCTTCACACTTTGCTGATGTGTCATCTCAGTCTGAAAGTAGAGTGAAGCTGGATTAAAAAGAAGGAGAAGGAGAAGGAGAAGAATTATTGGCTTTTCTACCACTTTTTTCTCACCCATTTAAGGGGACTCAAAGCAGCTGACAAAGCTTTCTGTTCTTCTCCCCACAACAGACACCCTGTGAAGTGGGTGGGGCTGTGAGAGCTCAGAAGAGAGCTGTGACTAGCCCAAGGCCACCTAGCTGGCTTTATGGAGGAGGGCGGAATCAAACCCGGTATTCCCAGATAAGAGTTTGGCTCCCTACCCACTAGACAATACCAGCTCTGGGTTAAGATTAATGCCACCAAAATGGGTCCCCCGTAGCCCTAACATGCCGGTAAAACCCCACTATCAAGGTCTATCCAGATTCCGGCCCAGAAACTAACCAGGAGGCCACTTTGGGTCTCCTAATAGGGAAAATGGCCCTCCTCGTGTGGGCGGCGTTAAGAGAAGAAGCAGGGTGTCTCTAGCCTGTACGATCACATGGACAAAAGAACCCCAGAAAAGAATTTCAGCGCGGACCGATCTGGACCTAAGGTAAATGCAGCAATGCCCTTAAAGTACTCCTGCATATATTCAAAATCTGAGGGTGAGCTTTAAATTGGATAGAGATTCAGTGAAAAAAAAATACAATTGAGAGGCCCACGGGAACGTCTAAGGATGTCCCCAGATGGTGGCCCAAGGTCACCCAGCTGGCTTTATGGAGGAGGGCAGAATCAAACCCAGTATTCCCAGATAACAGTCCGGCTCCTTAACCACTGGCTCCTAGGAACACATGGGCAGAGTCTATGGTGACACCCCACATGGTCCCTGTGGGCTGTGCCAGATGTGGGTGCAGAGGCTGCACCTGGCAGATTCTGTTCTCAGGAGGTGCCTAATGGGAGACCAATTCAAAAGAGCAGGTGGCCACAAGGCTGTGCCACATCACCCTACCCTAATGCATCCTTGCCCGGAATGCTTAAAGACCTAGAATCCACAGCCCATCTAGTCCAGCATCCCATCCCACACAGTGGCCCACCAATTGCTTATGGGCAACTCAAGCAGAAGACAGAAGCAAAACCTTCACCTGCTCTCGAATCCCAGTTTGGAGGATGTACCTCCAGAAGAAAGCTATGACTAGCCCAAGGTCACCCAGCTGGCTTCATGGGGGAGGGCAGAATAAAAACCCGGAATTTCCAGATAAGAGTCCAGCTCCCTAACCACTAGACCAAACTGGTTTTGGTATGACTGTAGCCTGGGAAATAAAAAGTGCCATATTCTCCAGAAACAACAGCAGCAGCAGCCTTTTGTCTCTGTCTTACAGTAAATAAAAATTCACATCCTCTAAAAACTGCCCGGACGTTTCTGGACTTCACAACAGAAATACCTTGAGTACAGAGCGGACACGCAGAAGCCGCCCGCATGATTTCCCAAATTCTGGCCACCATCTTACCCCACAGCCACCCTGCCAAAGGCCAACCAACTTCTGACATACTCAAATCAAGTAGACTTCTGACAACTCGACACAATGCAAACACCCAGCATCAATCTTTGGCTCAGAAAACGCTGTTTAAGCCAGGCCATAAAGCAAGGAATCTGGCATTTACAGCATGCTTGCAAAGCGTCTGTTTAATTTCCCCCCAAAGTCCTGTTATCAGCATTTCAGACATTTACAGGCCGGGGCAGAATAATCAATAACTCATTACAAACTGTTTGCATGGATGAAAATTCCAGGTGTTGGATGCCTTTACTGACTGACTTATTTATTTGGTATACGTCCAGTGGCAGCCAAACTGGAATTCTGCTCTACATTTCTATGCAACTGTAGAACTTTAAAAAGACTTGGCACATTTATTTATTTATTTATTTATTTATTTATTTATTTATTTCATGCGACTTTAATTCACACTGTTATACATTAATAAAATAGCTAAACACAAGACAGAAAACAGGAGAAGTCTGTAAAGATCTACATGGTAGTATCACAAACTTATATCTAAATCACAGGCATAGTCTATTATTTTAGTATTATTTTAGTATTTTAATATGCTGAATCTTTTAAATGTTTTTATGTCCATTATTGGTTTTAATATTGGTTTGCTTTTTAGCTGGCAAGCAGCTTCTGAAGTTTGCCAGACTATATTTAAAGGCAGTTTAGCAGAGAAGCAGTTTTGGTTAGCTTTTTTGGTTAGCTTTTTAGCTGGCAAACTTCAGGAGCTGCTTGCCGGCAATCAGAGAGCGAAGATGGAATAAGGGTTGTGAGAAGAGGCTCATGGGAGAACAAGGGCCAGATTACCCCCATCATTGCTGCATCTTTGCCTGTCAAACTTGGGCAATCAGTTCTTTTACGTTTGCCCAGCAATCGGACCACGGAGAGAAGAGGCTCGTTTCTGTTTGATCACTGTTTAAAAATAGCCAGATCCCCAATGCACAGGACAAAAACGGTGAACACAGGACATGAAACCCCACCTCCGAATGACGCCAGAGTCTATCCCCTCCCCAAATAGCCCGGGAGCGTCCCCATGCGCAGAGCCCCAAATAATGCAGACTTCACTCCCAAACCGAGAGAACAGTTTTCTAGAGGCCTAAATTTAGCACAGATTTGGGCAATTTGGTCTGCAAAGCCCCAGTTCGGTGGCTTTGCATGGGGACGTTTCTTGCTGAATTCGGATTCGATTTGGATTTAATAGTGCACGGGGACACGACCTTAGGATTTAACGTACAGCTTCTCTGGCAGAACCACCTGATCCTGTTAGGAACAGCTTTTGTAGGACTGACTTTTCACTTCTTCTGCTAAGTTCACAAAACTATTGCAGGAACTGGCTATGAGTTCAGTGTATAACAGTGCAGCCTTAACCAGGCCTTCAGAAACATAAATCCTGTTGTTCTCAGAGATGCTTCCTCCTAGGAAAGTGAGTTTAGGATTGCATCCAAAATGCTGCATTTCTTAAATCCCAAATAAACAACTTGAGGAGTTTCCTTAAGAAGCAGGTTCCATAAAATGGACACTGTAACTGAAAGGGTTCTGGGCCACTGCCCTTAACGGTGACTAGCCCAAGCATCCCACTGAGGCTAAGATCAGGCTCAGAAGGAGGTAGTCACACTTCAAGCACTGGTGTGGTCCCTAAATCAACCACTGGCATTTGAAGTGCTGATGGCCTGGCCCAGATGGACAGTTTACCATGGCAATGCCCTGGGCAACATCCAGTGGTTCTCAGGACATTGCCATGAGATTGGCACACAGCATGTGACTGTGAAGTCACAGCCGCAGCCACGTGGCCCCACCCCACTCTGCCCCCCACTCACAGTGTCTGCACCCAGAAGAAACTGCTAATGCTGGATCTGGGAGCTCTGCAGCTGCTTTCAATGAATCTGTAGACAGAGCTATGGAAGATCTCGGCAGCCGGAGGGAGCTCCTGGACATTTCAGGACCCCCAGGTTGGCAGAGCGCACGATTCGGCTTATTTTGCAATGGTGTATGTGACACACAATGTTTATAATGTATCTTTATTATAATAATGTTTTGATTATTACTTTGCATTGCATATACTCTGTTCATTGTAAACCGCCTTGGGCAAATTTTCTTTTGGAAAGGCAGTATACAAATAAATTGAAATGGGATTTTAAAAAATGAAATGGAATGAAAATCCTGGTTTGTGCATCAAACATCTTGCAAAGTCCCTACAACTTCCAAAATAAGATCAGCCTATTTGTTTGTGGCGCCTTCCTGCTCTTTTTATCTGAATAATGACAGACTAATAAAATGGTGTCATCGATTAATCAAAGGCTACTAAACTGCACAGGAAAAAGCTTCAGCAGCAATATGGCGAGGGGGGGGGAGAGCAAGGAGATAAAACCACAATTAATCACATTTACTCAACAGCCAATTAATTCTATTCACTGAGTTCAACGGAAAGTAATTTTTAAAAAAAATCTAGGCTTTTTACAAGCCACAGACAGATCCAGTGACTCCTGCGTGGGTTTAATTGTATTTGTCGCCATTTCACTTATTTGTCAAAAGAAGAAGAGTTGGCTTTTCTACTCTGCTTTTCTCACCTATTTAAGGGGACTCAAAGCGGCTGGCAAACCTTCTGTTCTTCTCTCCACAACAGATCACAACTGAAATAAATTTAATATAATATTCTCTGGAGATCTGGGGAAAACAAGGGTGTTGGAGGAAATCCCAGGCCTCGCCCCGTGCACAAACGATCAGACACCCACAAACAGCACTCAGGTACTTTCACAGTGGATGTTGTACCAGTTTTATTGGTAGCTGGGGGCAGTGAGAGCTCAGAAGAGAGCTATGACTAGCCCAAGGTCACCCAGCTGGCTTCATGCAGGAAGAATAGTTGGCTTTTCTATTCCGCTTTTCTCACCCATTTAAAGGGACTCAAAGCGGCTGACAAACCTTCTGTTCTTCTCCCCACAACAGACACTCTGTGAGGCGGGCAAAGCTGTGAGAGGTCAGAAAGAGAACTGTGACTAGCCCAAGGTCACCCAGCTGGCTTCATGGAGGAGGGTAGAATCGAACCCAGTATTCCCAGATAAGAGTCCAGCTCCTTAACCACTAGACCCACCAGTCAGGAAGGCAACATCACAGATTCATGCGACTTTAATTACATCCTCATCAGAAAAATTTGTGCAGAAGGTGCGCAGGTACATAGAGATTAATGGGCCGCAACAGTCAGAGCAGCAAGAAAAAAATCAGAGAGATTGGAAAGAAGAATCAGGGTGTCCAGGACTAGGGATATGCACAAATATTCGAAATATTTGATATTCAGACATGCAAATTGAAAGTTCAGACACTCATACTTCTGTATCTGTACAAATATAAATATTCTGAGTTATTCGTATGAATAATTCAGACATTCTTATGTGTACAAATGTGTACGGGATGAAAACAG
This sequence comes from Aspidoscelis marmoratus, assembly GCA_014337955.1. NCBI lineage: Eukaryota > Metazoa > Chordata > Lepidosauria > Squamata > Teiidae > Aspidoscelis > Aspidoscelis marmoratus. The sequence goes on from MTQE01002217.1 coordinate 7,778,030, forward strand.
GATGCTTATGAGATGCAATACAAGACTCATATCATTGGATACTCATCAGATATTTGAATGAATGGATTTGAATGTATTCAAATTGGTTCATTTTTCTGTATTTTTACAAAGTCAGATTTCTGAATATTCGGTTCACAATGAATTGAACGTCGAAAATTGCATTCATGCACACCCCTATCCAGGACATCTTTAGTCAACTTCAATCCCTACCCTCATAATTTTTGTGGAAATTGTGAACCAGTACTTTCAACCAGCCTTGTTGTTCTTCAGTCTTGTGACCTCACAGACCACAGGGGCCGGGTTCACCTGTCCTCCACTGTCTCCCGAGGTTTGCCCAAGATCATGTTTGTTGCTTCCATGTCACTGTCTATCCATCTCATCTTCTGCTGTACTCTTCTCCTTTCACCTTCAGTCTTTCCCAGCATCAGGGCCTTTGCTAGCGAATCCTATCTGAGCTTCAGCTTCAGTATTTGTCCTTCCAGGGAACAATCAGGGTCCACTGCCTTTGTTAATGACTGATTTGATCTCAGAGTTCTTCTGGATCATTTCAGTGTTAAGGAGATCCTACTCTTTAAGAACCTAAGAGGAGCCCTGCTGGACCAGGCCACAGCCCATCTAGTCCAGCATCCTGTCGCACATGGTGGCCCACCAAATGCCCATGGGCATCTCAAGCAGAGACAAGGACAAACCTTCTCCTGCTCTCGAATCCCAGCAAATGGACTTAGAAGCATCCTCCTTTCCCCCACAGCCTGAAAGTCGTAAGATGTACCTAGGCCAGTGTTTTGCAAAGTGTGGTCCGCGTACCCCCAGGGGTACGGGAAGAGTTTGGTGGGGGTACGTGTTGCACCGGAATTTGGTGGGGATCACGTGGGAATATCCACTGCGCCGTGCTTAGCTGCGCCCACAGAACAAGGAAAGAAATAGGCGCGTATCGCAGTTTTTACACAGGAACTGGGGCCATCTTACATCGTATCGCAACTCATTATGGCGGGAACCTCTGCGCATCCTTCGCGCAGCTCGGGTTTGGCCATTTTTAAACTGCGGGAACATTAACAGTTGACGTTGAGCCGCGGAGCTGTTTAAATGCCGGAGAATTGCAGTGTTATCTAACGGTCTTGTGAGGCGTGACACGGCGTGAATATACTGTACTTCGTTACAGAGACAACTTACTTCTTTTAATAGTTAGTTCCGGGCGCCTGTTATCGTGCTTTAGTAAGTTCCACTGATTTTGATTATTTTTATAAAGTACAGTTTTTATACCTAATGTTTTTTATGAGGGGTACTCAGTGTTACGAAAATTATAGAAGGGGTACACATAGGTCAAAAGTTTGGGAAACACTGACCTAGGCATTCATTCTAATAGCCATTGATGCATCTTTCGCCCATAAATTGGTCCTGGTTTTGTACTGTCAAACTCCTTTTGAGGCAGATGATACCTCACCTCAAAGACTGTGGCCTTATCAACGCCTTTAGAAACCCTTTGCATTTGCCTTAAGGGCAGGTGTAAACGAACCAAGCACGCTAATTCACTACAATTCCCCATTAGGGATGAGCAAAAATTGGGGTTTTTAATTCGATTTGTATCAAATCGAATGTAGGTCAATCCGTATTTGTTCGGATAGATCCCCTTAGAATGTGGTAGGATTCTATTTGGTATGAATCCGTACAAATATCCAATACAAATGCATACATATCCAATACTTATCCCACAACATATCCGCTCTGCAAGCATCAAATGTGCCCTGAATCCACTTTGAATCCACTCTCAAACCGTGTCAAATGCACTCTGGATCCGCTGCAGATGTGACTGGCACAGCCACGGATTTCACAATTGTTCTGAAATATTCGTACGAATACAAATGTCAATGTATTGATGTCGTAATCTGGACCAATTTGCATTAATATCGAATGTTACAAATATTTGTGTACATCCCTATTCCCCATTTAATCCAAACCAAGAAAGTCAGAATTGCAAATCAGCTGCAAACCACCGTGAAGTTCTGCATTGTGTGAGTTCTCCACACTGAATCCCGTATCTGCAGATGTTTTGCCACTAAGCTTTGCAACACAGTTTGTCCTGGGCGCATTAAGCATAGCGCCCTAGTTTGGATTCAATGGTAAATAATGGTTAACCGAAGGCCTAAAGAATTTCATCTGCTCGCAACAGAGGCAGAAGTGACAGTTTGTTTGCACGGCCAAAATATTTGTTTACATATCAGCTTATGTAAATGTCATCACGCAGGATCACTTGACTACTACATGTGATGTTTGTTTCAGTCTGCAGTACACAGAGTCTGTTCTTCCCCTGCAGAAGAGCAGGCGCCAGGTTCAAGTGAGAAGACATCTTTACCGCCTGAGTATTCAAGGCGCTTGGGCCGTATCGCGTTCTGATTCTCAGTTCTCCTTCTGTTAAAAGCAGCCGTGGGGAAAACAGGTCCCCGAGGACTGCAGTTTACCAATATCCAACAGCAAACCTCCTCTGAAGATTTCCTTCTTCAGGAGAGGGGGGTCCTAAGAGCACGTAAGAGGAGCGCTGTTGGATCAGGCCGTAGCCCATCTAGGATCTAGTTCAGGATTCGGTGTCACAGTGGCCCACCGTTTGCGTCTAAGCATTGTCAAACAAAAGATGAAGAAGAGGAGTTGGCTTTTCTATGCTGCTTTTCTCACCCATTTAAGGGGACTCAAAGCAGCTGACAAACCTTCTGTTCTTCTCCCCACAACACCCTCTTGATGCATCCTAGGATGGTATTTGCCTTTTTTGCAGCTGCATCACATTGCTGATTCATGTTCATCCTGTGATCATCCAGTTCACCCAGTTCCTTTTCACTTGTGCTACTACTCAGCCAGATTCCTCCCACTCCGTATTTATTTTTATCATTTTTTCTTACCAAGATGTAGGACTTTGCATTTGTCCCTAATAAATATCATTCGGCCCACTGTTCAAGCTTATCAATTAAGCTGCCTTCACTTCTATCGTGTACCAGCAGAAAGTAAACATGCCTGACCAGAACCGCACTATTCCCAGTGAACACAGAAATTCAAGTATGCGTAGCTCAAATGCTGAGCACTGTAAATTAATCCCCAGAGCCAGCAGGAGATTAATCACTTGCATTATCTCTAACTCCTTCTCTGGCATAACTTAAAACACATCAAACTGAGAGGGAAGAACAGAACCGGCTTACACCAGACCTCATCCAAAGCTGTCTTAAAGAAGATGTCTGATTCACGATCCAGCCTTTCCCGAGGAACAGAAATGACTCCGAACATGACTGCCAAGCACACTTCTTTATGAGGGCTGCATCCCAAATCGTTTGGACCTTCAGAGGGAAACTGGCATAAACAAGCATAGCAATGGCAGGAAAGCACAACTGGGCAACCGAATCTCTTTTCTCTATCACACAACAGTAGAACCAGGGGGCACGCTATGACGCTGATGGGTAGGAGAGCTGGATCAGAGAAGGGGAAGGATTTCTTCACCCAGAGGGTCATCGGGCTATGGATTTTCCTGCCAGAAGAGGTGGGAACAGCTACCAGCCTAGATGGCTTCAAGGAAGGGTTAGACAAATTTATGGATGAGAGATGCATCAATGGCTAGTAGAATGGATGCCTAAGTACATCATTCAGGCTGGGGGGACAAGCAGGAGGCCCCCTGGTTCTAGTGTTGTGCAATAAAGAAATTTTCTCTCTCCACCTTTTCTATACCATGCATAATTTTATATACAGTGGTACCTTGACATACAAGTGCCCTGACATACAAGTGTTTTGAGATACAAGCGCCAAGCGAGTGATATTTTGCTTAGAGATGAGAGCAAGATTTGAGATACGAGTATGTAAATACAGTACAGTACATAACAAAAACAACTGAGGTGGTGTTTTGGGAGCTGGAATGGATTAATGGGAAAATTGCTTTGAGATACGAGCGATTTGACATAAGAGCAAGGTTACGGAACGAATTAAACTCGTATGTCAAGGTACCACTGTACTCCAATCAGGTCCCCTCTTAAATGCTGTCTCTCCAGACTGAAGAGGCCTAGACGTTGCAGCCTGGTTTCGTAAGGGAGGTGTTCCAGACCCTTAATCATTCTGGTTGCCCTTCTCTGCACCTTCTCTAGCTCCACAATATCCTTTTTGAGGTGTGGTGACCAGAATTGTACACAGTATTCCAAATGTGGCCTCACCACAGATTTATAAAGAGGCAAAGTGACACTTGCTGACTTGTTTTCTATTCCCTTCCTAATTATTCCCAGCATTGAATTTGCTTTTTTCGCTGCTGTTGCGCACTGGGTTGACACCTTCGTTGAACTGTCCACCAGAACCCTGAAATCCCTTTCCTGGCATGTTGCAGAAAGCTCAGACCCAGTCAGTTCATAGACATAATTTGGGTTTTTGGCCCCGATGTGCATTACTTTGCACTTGTTAAGATTAAGCACATTTGCCACTTGGTTGCCCACTCACCCAATGCTAAGAGATCCCTCTGGAGCTCTTGGCAATCTCTTTCGGTTTTTACTACCCTAAAGAGTTTAGTATCATTAGCAAACTTTGCTATTTTACTATGTTCCCCTTTTTCTAGATCATTGATGAAGAAATTAAAAAGCATTGGTCCCAACACTGAACCTTGCAAGGTTTTCCTATCACTGGAGTCAGTAAGTCAGGCTCCCTAACCATTAGACCAAAGTGGCTCACCGTTTGTTATGAATATAAGTGATTGGAACAGATAGGTGCAGGAACTAATGATTATTAAGAATATTAATATTAAGGAACAACAAAGAAATGTTATGATTAAGTGGTACCTAACTCCTACAAGACTGGCTTATATGATACCAAATTTATCTCCAAAATGTTGGCATGGAGGCGGGCAAAGAAATATGTATATACATATCTGGTGGGAGTGTCCAAGAACAAGGGCATTTTGGCAACAGGTTAATATAGAAACAGACAAGATTATTAATAACCAGACTAGATAGTATAAAGAAATATATATTATGCAACAAATAAATATGGCCAATTGAAGTGAAAATGACACATATCTTATGAAACAATCAATGAGAGCTACCCAAATAGTGTTAGCAAAGGGATGGAAAGAGTCCAGCCTATGGACATTACATACTTGGGAGGTCTATATTTCAGAATTCACATTATATGATATTGTCAGACAAAGAAGTTTGTTTCTGAGGGGAATAAAAAATCTGATTGGTTTAGCAATTGGGAAAAATGTATAACATATGGTTTGGGAATTGGGGGAAGCCATGCATGTAGAGGAAAAATAAATCTGATTTACCACTTAAACAATATTAATTAAGGGTTATTAATGCTTTGCTATTCCATGCAGGGGAAGGTGGAAGGTGTCTTTTATTTGTTAGTTTGCTATATTCTTGTAACTGATGAATAACTGAGATATGTTATGTGATATTACTATATTTTTTTCATTGTTGTATATTCAATAAAATTATTTTTTAAAAGAAGATCTTTACAGAAATATCCTCAGGACTTTTTTTTCATTTTCTGTGCACTTCCCTTGAGATCTTTTGGTGTAAGACAGGATATATCATCTAAAAGAAACCTCAAAAGTTTGGATGGAGGAAATGTGAGCTAAGTGAAAAAATGCAAGGAGAGAATGCCATTAATTTAATGGACCTCGATAGAGCAGATTTTCTGGCAAATTCCACAGCTGCAGACTGAACAATTTTTCCGGTCCACACTCTCTACAGATGCCTCCCATATGGACATTACGAATGTCCAAATAAATTCAAAACATTCAAAATTTGATTGAATTTGGACATCTGAATTCGAATTGAATATCTATACATTCTTTTTTTAACATTCAAAGAAATTTTGAATGTTCTGAATTTATTTGGACATTTGTATGAGTACGGATATGTACGCATTACACATGTATCTGTGCGCATCTTATTCATATCCGTATGCATTTGTACGGGTAAGTACGGGATGAAAACAGGATGCATATGGGATAAAAACGGGATGCATATGGATGTGTGCAGACACATACAAATACTGACATTGATATTTTCAAATACGAATCAAAAATTTGTACAAAGAGATACAAATGTATCCGAATGGGATTTGAATTTGAATACATTATTTTTTCTGTTTGTTCAAATTCGAACATTTGAATATTTGATTCGAATCAAATCCAAATTATTGCATTCATGGACATCGCAAGTTCCATTTCAAGCACCTTCTCTGGACCAGGAAGAGGAAGGAGTAAAGTGGATGGCTTTTTGCTCTGAAAGACTGCCCAGCCCTCCCTAATACAGAGGGTAGAGAATGAAAGTTAAAACTGAAATTTAAGCATGCTCAGGTTAAAAATATTTGCATCAGATCTCTCTAGTTCCTCTCATATTACTTCAGCCCTCTCTAATCTGGTCTCTTTGAGATCTTTGTGGGTACAACATGACCATGGGTAGTGCCAATGGGACCAGGAGTACAACTCAGGATAGGGGCCTGTGGTCCACCTGCTAATGCAGACTCTGGTAGGCCTCATCTGGGGCCTGCTGTAACCTGCATTACCATGTGGACAGTAGGCCCCTATTCCAGGACGTATTCCAGAATAAAGCCAAGTGTGAACACGCCCCTGTAGTCAACATTTACACTCACCTTATTTGGAGTCTGGCACAAACCAAGCAGATCAGGTTGCATCCACTTCACAAGTGTGTGGGGACACCATCCATCCCAGACCAACACAGAAGGTGCCACACCTGTTTCGGTCCACACAGCTGGCAGCTTGCCCAAGGTGCCACCTATCCCTACAAGCAACTGGCCCATGTCCGATCATTTGTACATCCCGTCTGGTGCACAAGGATGGTGCTGAATAGGGCAGTCTTCAAAGGTAGCATGCCTGCCTCCATGTCATGATATACAACATAACCTCCGAAGGTAGAACAAGCTTCAAATATGAGGCTGTGGCATTTTCCTAATTCCTGACCAAAGCTGAATTCCTACGTCAGCCCCATTCCTTTTTTTGCCCAGCAGTGAAGAGGGTGAAAACGGCCACTGTGACGACTGTGTCACTAAGGTAAGGTAGTATTAAGTAGTTTAGTCTTTTATATATTTATGCTGGAAGGTGGCCAGTGGGAGTGGCTGGTTGCAGCTCCAAGGGAGGAGGAAGAGTGCTCCTTGACAGAGCCAATCAGAGCATGCCAGCATCCTGAGGGGAGACTATAAAAGGCCATCCAGCAGGGGTTTGTGGTTCTCGCCTGGGTTAACTCAGAGAGGGTGGGCAGGAAGAAACGGGCTCAAGCTAAACACTTATCTGAGGGAAGTGTAGTTAGAGAGAGTCCTGAGTTTATGACTTATAGAGAGATATAAATTAGTAAACAGAAAACTTCATACCATGCGACTATATATATCACGTGCGAGCATTTTATGATTCTTGTATGCATTATAGTTACCTCAGTTTATAAACACTGAAGTTCCTGACTGTTGCCTATTATTGAGAGTTGGATCAATAAATCCTTTAATATTCTGTTCTCCTTAAAGAGCGTCTGTGTGCGTGTATAGCCTCAAAGCTTTTACTAAGTAACCAGTAGAAGGGCACTGTGATTTTAAGAGGGAAAGAAACAATATTGGTGGAGTTCCAGCAGCTAGTAACAAAAAGGGGTAGTATATGTGGGTGATCCCTGCCAATACTGGGACAGACACCCAGTGGCTGGACAGTGTTGGGCAGAGGGCCACCACAGCCACCTTCCAGACTGTGCATCCAGACACTGGACATGTTGCCCACCCCATAGCCTAGTCTGAGAGAGGAGATGCTGCATATGCGTGGGAAGGGTTGGGACGTAACACCCTGAAGCATCCCATTTGTGCTGATCCTGTATTATTCCCAACATCACAAGACAGCTTATGGAAATCTGTTAAGATGCCCACAACAGGAAGCCTTGGGAACAGGTGGGAAGCCTTGGGGAATGTTCCAAGCAGATCAGGGTGCAGACAATGCATTCACATGATATGCCTGGAACTGTCTCTGGGCCAAGTCTGAAAAGTTCCCAAGTATGGAAGCTCCAATGCTTAGAGCATACAGATGGCATTAGTACAGTTGTTGACTTCTAGAACTAACTGGGACCATTCCGGACCAGTATGGTGCCAGATTAATGGAGATGAGGAGTACCAGGCAGCCGAGTGCAGAAACAGCCTAGAAAGAACCAAGCTGAGGACCTTGGATTAATTCACCAAAACTCACGTTGCATGTCCTCCCAAGCGAGTGTTGTATATCAAAATCTAAACAATCCTCTGTTCATATAAAATGATCTCTCATTCACCCTCTCCCAATTGTTAGAAGCTAAAATTAAAGTTGCCAGCTTATATCTACAGCCATACGATCGCATTAAATAAGCTGAGTTTTCACCAAACTGAAGGAAATTTCTCACTGCCAGAAGCAATGAGCTTGAGAGCAAAAGAAGGCAATTCAGACTTAAGTGATAATTCAGGAGCAGAATCAAATGCTTAACTGGTTGTGAATACAGAATATATTTACCAATATATTCTGCATATTAGGACGAGTAAAGCTTTCCCATTGACTTGAGTGTTTCGTTAACTGTAGGAAATGTCTTCACGAGTCAGGATTCTGCAATTCCACACACACACACCCAGATTAAAATCCCGAAGCAAACTGGCACAAGAATATCATTGTGAGCATCTCAGACTACAAATTACTCCAAACTTCCTCTGGCCCAATATGAATCAGTAATAGGGATGTGCACAAATATTCGTAAAATTCAATATTTGTACAATTTCATGCAAATTTGCATTAGGGATGTCCTAGCTCACCAGCTAGTATAATTTAACCAGTTAAATTAAGTAAGTGCTTGCTTTGTTTTTCTTCTTACATAGCACCAAGCTGGAAGTCTGAACTGTCCTTTTTAAGCTTCAGTCTCCAAACCCTACTTTCCTTGCAAAATTTGGCAGAGGACTCTAAATGCTGGTAACCCATTCTGTAGACCATGACTCATAAGAAAACCCACCTATTTTGAGTATTTTGTGTGTCCTTTTACACTCTGTACAGCTATTTAAACAGTTCAGTGCCCCTTTGAAGTAGACAGGAGTAGGACCACAGAACACCCATTCATAAAAGGGCATGCTCTGTATTGTATCTGTTACAATATTCATACATTGATATTGCATGAATACGAACGTTTCCAGACATCTGAACGAATGGTTTGGACATTTGTTAAACTGGGGAGGTGGAAAGAAGCTGCACCAATCACATCTACAATGGATCTAGAGTGCATTCGACATGGATTGAGAGCATATTAGAAGTGGATTCAGGTCAAATTTCATGCTGTCAGAGCAGATTTGTTACGGGATCTGTATTGGATCAGTATCGAATACATATTCTTTCATATTCAATACATATTTTTTCATATCCAATACGTATTTGTCTGGATCGGATGTTCATACAAATACACTCTTTTTTTCTTTTTTTTTAACTAATTTTATTTAATGCTTTTATAAAGAAAAGAAAATACAAACAGAAAGGAAAACATAAGAACATAAGAGAAGCCCTGCTGGATCAGGCCACAGCCCATGTGGTCCAGCGTCCCGTCGCACATGGTGGCCCACCAAATGCTCATGGGCATCTCAAGCAGAGACAAGGACAAACCTTTGCCTGCTCTCAAATCCCAACAAATGGCCTTAGAAGTGTCCTGCTTTCCCCTCCAGCCTGAAAGATGTACCCAGGCATCCATTCTAGTAGCCATTGATACATTCGCCATCCATAAACTTGTCTAACCCTTCCTTAAAGCCATCTACGCTGGTTGCTGTCACCACCTCTTCCAGCAGCACATTCCATAAACCGATGACCCTCTGGGTGAAGAAATACTTCCCCTTGTTGGATCCGACTCTCCTACCCATCAGCTTCATAGATGCCCCCTGGTTCTAATGTTGTGTGATAGAGAAAAAAAGTTTTCTCTATCCACCTTTTCTATACCATGCCTAATTTTATATACTTCAATCAGGTCCCCTCTTAAACACTGTCTCTCTAGTCTGAAGAGACCTACACACACATTGCTCACATTTTAATAACACATTAACCCAACACAGTCAACCCCATCCTCCATCTTTTATGCCTCAAAGATCTCAGGTAAGTTTGTCCACAATTTCAGTGGTCCTTCTTTCATTTCCATAGGTAAGGTGTCATTACTAAACGCTGTATATAATCTGCTCCAAACATTTCGTAAATCCAGACAACTTTCTCCAGCATAGAAGAGCCACTGATGTATAAGAACATCAAATTTGTATATATCAAGAATGTTACTATACCACCTCTCACGGGACCATTTTGTTCTATCTTTCCAACCTGCAACTATAACTAATAAAGCCACCCACAGCATTCTATATACTATATATTTATCTGGTACCAATGCTGAATGATCTTTATAACCTTGCAAAAGACATAGTCCGGGATGGGGTCTTATATGAAGATTCCTGGCCATCAGAGGGTTGGAGGCCAGCCTCAAAACTTGCTTGAACCTTGGGGTCAGTGCAGGAACCGGACCAGAAAAGGCCAACCCCATGAGGACTGCCTCGTTCTAAGACTGTTGAGCTGCTCCAGTAAGAATGGACAAGCTGGAAAGTCCACCAAACAATCTCTTCCCATTTTACAGACATTGTTTTAGACCCTGGGGTATAGGGCGGGATAGAAAAACAAATAATAAATACAAATAATAAATAATTTCTATCCAGCCCTATACCCAAAGGTCTCAGGGCAGGTAACAACATTTAAAATCAGAAATATATTAAAACAAGAGTATGTAATAAAACAATAACAGTGTCTGTAAAGTGGGAAGAGACAGTATATTCCCATTTGACCAAAGGCCAGGGCAAAGCGGTGCAACTTCACCACCTTCCTAAACATATACGGTGAAGGAGCCTGACGCACCTCAAGGGGGAGACTACTCCATAGCCTAGGGGGCCACCAATGAGAAGGCCCTCTCCCGGGTGCCCACCACTTTTACTACCAAGGGTGTTTACAACCAGGAGGGCCTCCCCTCCAGATCTTAAGGCACAGGCAGGTCGATACAGATGGAGTTCCTTTAGATATTTGGGGCCAAAATCACTTAGGGCGTTCTAATTCAAAGTCAACACCTTGAATTGGGCTCAGTAGCTAATAAGCCACCAATGCAACTCCTTTAAGACCAGCGTGATGTGCATCCACGCTCAGAGCAGACTGTTGGACCAGATGGGCCATGAGTCCAGTAGGGTGGGAATCCTAAGTTCTTATATTCATGGAAGTCACGGGTATCAATGGCTATTAACCCTGATGAAACTAGGGAGTGGTCTACCTCCAAAGGTCAGCTGCTGGGAGTCTGTGACCCAACTAGACTATGTGCTCATCTTCTGCTAACAGGCCTTCCTTGTGTAGGTGGCTGGTCATTGCAAGAGCAGACGGCTGCGGCAGGTGGGCCTTTGCTCCAGCCCAGTGGGGGGTTCCTTATGTTCTTTTAGCAAAAAGTTGTACCAGCACCAGCAGTCGGCTTTTTCTCCCGCCTCCTTCTTGCCCAAGCGTTTCTTCACTAGGTAATTTGACATGATGACAGCGATTTTACCTATCAGGCCAAGCTGCTCTGCAAACAACAGGTAAGAAAGACTCCAGCCCTCCATACAGATGTTTAGGATGACAACCTATATGCCAGCTAAGGCTCACAGGAGCTGCCACTCACATACCAGGGAAGCACCAGCTTGGCAAAGGCTGAAATTCAGAAACAGACAGTACCCTCCGATTCTTTACACGAAGTACCACACTTGGAAGGCATTCCCACGCTCTTCCTCCTTTCCCCTCCACTCCAGCCCCTTTGCCAGCTGCCAGCATGCTGAGATATCAGCAGTTTCTTCCGGCCACGTTTTCAACTAGATCAGCATTTCTCAAGAACAAAGTATGAGCATTAAGAACCAAGGCTCACTCCTCCAGAGAGAAACAGCCCACCTCCAGATCTCTAGGAGACCAAAATGTCCCTCCAGAAGCTGGGGCAATAGAAAGGGATAGACTCATGTCAGGAAGGAAAAAAGTGCTATAGGTTGGTCCTGCGGTTAGAATGTCAGGCTCTTATCTAGAGGTCTCCCAGTTCAATTCTGCTCTCCTCCATGAAGCCAGCTGGGTGGCCTTGGGTGAGTTACAGCTCTCTTTCTGAGTTCTCACGGCCCCACCTCCCTCACAGGGTGTCTGTTGTGAGGAGAAGAACAGAAGGTTTGTCAGCAGCTTCGAGACTTCTACAGGTCCTGGGGAGAAGACGACTTGCTTTGTCAACTCCACCTTTCTCATCCATTTAAGGGGACTCAAAGGTGCTGACATACCTTCTGTTCTGTGACTAGCCCAAGGTCACCCAGCTGGCTTCATGGAGGGCAGAATCAAGCCTGGTATTCCCAGATAAGAGTCCGGCTCCTTAACCACTGTCTCCTAGGAACACCTGGGAAGAATCTATGGTGACATCCCACATGGTCCCTGTGGGCTGTGCCAGATGTGAGTGCAGAGACTGCACCTGGCAGATTCTGTTCTCAGGAGCTGCAGGTCATGCTGTGAAGCCAGCTGGAGAAAACAGGAGCAGCCCTGTCCCATTCTGAAGCCCAGTGACATTTTACCAAGTTTCAGAAACTGGTCCACTTTCAGGGCCATTTCCCGGGCCATAGCAAGATCTCTCAGCCTCAAAAGAGGGCCGGATTGCCCTCCGGGCAGGTGGCCACATCACCCTACCCAAATGCATCCTTGCCCAGAAAACTTAAAAACCTAGAATCCACAGCCCAGCTAGTCCATCATCCCATCTCACACAGTGGCCCACCAATTGCTTATGGGCATCTCAAGCAGAAGACATAGGCAAAACCTTCACCTGCTCTCGAATCCCAGTTTGGAGGATGTACCTAGGCATCCATTCTAGGAGCCTTTTTCCAGACCTGAGGCCTATTTGCACTTAGGCCTCTGGCATGCCACTAGAACAGCTCTGGTAAAGAGCATATGCGCTCTCATCAGGCTGCTACAGCCTAGAAGCATCCCCACCAATACCAGAGCTGTCCCCGTGGCGGCTGAGGCGTGGAACATGAAATTGTGCTCCACGCCTATCCCCCAGGCTTACCACAAGCATCCAGAGATGCAACCATTTGCTCAATTTCCAGCTCGCTGTGTGTGGTGGCCAGGAACGCGGCGTCAGCGCAGGAGTGGTAGCGTTGCCGGTGACGATCGATCACATACAAGCCATGCTGTGATCGATCATATACACCCCACCCGCGCCCGGGAGTGGCGACTGATCGCAGGTTAGCCTGGGATTGACCACACCCCACTCGCAACAGCATCTGAGCAGCCAATCGTGGCAGCGAAGAGGCAGAACTTCCGGCTCTGGGTGCATCAGTGTGGACTGGTAAATGCAAGGACCATTCACACTTCTGGCCGATAAGGGACACTTTTGGTTACGCTTTCCTCCCGCCAAATGTGAACGGTCCTCCGGTCCCTGGACTGTACCAGGCTTGGAGCACTACAGCCACAGGAAATCCAGAAGTCGTGAAAGATCCAGCAGAGATTCTCAATGCACAAGTTCCCCCCCCACCACCACCACCACCAAAATGTGGGCTCACTGTCACGCACAGCTAGACGAATGACTATCCTAAGAACAGGAAAAATGGGCAACAGAGCATAAATATGCAAAATGCTTTAAGCCCCACAGAAGAACTGGGGGCTGGGAAAGATCTTGGCCAGATGGAGTCAGCAGGTGCTGTCATGTCATTCTTCAAATGTGATCCTCTCGGAGGCTTCTTGGGGACGCTGCCATGACCAGGGAAGAAAAAGAATCTAATGAGGCCTGACATTTTGCTGAGAAGCACATGCCTCAAGGAAAGGGCAGGCCAAGCTAATCCTGTCCAAAGGGGTGGGCAAGTTTACTGAAATGCACCCTCAGCGCCTCTGCAAACGACATCTTTCAGGCAGGAACAAGGTGGAGGCCTGCAGGCACGGAGATGCAATTAGAATAGATTTTCATGACAAAAAATAGACGCAGGCTTCTCGAAGCTATGCAGCTTGCAAGAGTGGCAAAGGAAGGCACTTGCTGTGTCGCCAGGATTTTGCTCTCGTATTCTTTCTCATCTAACGCCCAAATATCTAAAGGAATGCCTTCTCCCATATCGACCTGCCCATGGCCTTTCTCTATCACACAACCCTAGAACCAGGAGGCACCTATGAAGCTGGTGGGTAGGAGAGTCAGATCAGACAAGGGGAAGCATTTC
>MTQE01002217.1:7835900-7849223 GCA_014337955.1 Aspidoscelis marmoratus
ATTTTATTTATTTATTATTTACATTTCTATCCCGCCCCATACCCGAAGGTTCAAGTGAAGACAAAGAACAAACAGGAAGCGGAGGAGAGATAAAGATGCGGAGCAATAAATAATGGACACATATCATAGAAGTTGGAAAAACCAAGGAAGTTTAGGGAACTTTAAGTAATGTAGCAATGATGGAAAGATCGTTTACGTTGTTTTTCTTTTTAGCTTGTTGAAAAATTTTAATAAATAAAAAAAATTTAAAAAAAGAATTAATAAGTCCCAAGCTGAGCCCATATCCAGGGGGACCCAATTTGGAATACATCAAATTGCTGTTGATACCAATCCTGGCATGACCCTAGATCAGTGGTTCTCAACCTGGGGGTCGGGACCCCTTTGGGGGTCAAACTATCCTTTCAGAGGGGTCACGGCGAGTCTCCCTTTGCCCTTCCCTCCCACCTCCCAGCTGCTTCGCCCCCATGGTTGGGGGGTCTCCACAACATGAGGATCTCCATTAAGGGGTCGCAGCATTAGGAAGGTTGAGAACCACTGTCCTAGTGGTTGCAAAATTCTTGGCCGTAGCTATAAAAATAAGGGAGAAGTTAGGAGATGAAACCCTGCAATCAAGTAACCTTGACTAGAGATACTCTGATTCATTGAAAAATATGCTTTATCCTATATATTTTAAGTTGCTTTTATTGTGTCTCGCTTTTCTCACCCATGTAAGGGGACTCAAAGTGGCTGACAAACCTGTTCTTCTCCCCACAACAGAACACAACTGAAATAAATTTGATATAATATCCCCTGGAGATCTGGGGAAGTCAAGGGTGTTGGAGGAAATCCCAGGCTTTGCCCCGTGCATGAACGATCAGACACCCACAAACAGCACACAGGTACTTTCACAGTGGATGTTGTACCAGTTTTATTGGTAAAATTTAACACAAAGCCTCACAAACGCTGGGACATGCTTTTCCTTTTAAAGAATTTCCACTGGACCTTAATAGTGAGCATCCAGTCGTTGACGTACAGACTCTTACAAGCGGATGTGCACACATGCGCCTCGGGGAGAAGGTGACGGCATCCTGATCGCGGGGATGGTTTCTGCGCGAGGCACTGGGCGCCTACGATTCATTTGCCAGCTTTCTGGGCCTTCTGAGCCGACTTGGTGACCTTGCCGGCCCCGCCGCTCTTCTTCTCCACGTTCTTGATGACGCCCACCGCCACCGTCTGCCGCATGTCACGCACGGCAAAGCGCCCTGGGATGGCACAAAGAGGTTGAGACAGAATTAACAGGAGCGGGACTTGCGCTAGAAACAGCCAACAAACGGCACTGTATCCCCCTCTAGTGGTGAAATGACACCACACACACTAGCGTAAGTATTATGTAGACTGGCTCCAGCTCAGCGGTAGAGCAAACGGTCTGGAAAGCTGAGGGCTGTCGGTTCAATCCATGGCTTCTTCCTGGAAGTAGGCAATGGCAAACCACTTCTGCAACTCTGCCAAGAAAACTGTGCAGAAATGCCCATGCAGGAGCAACCTGCCCAACCAGGAGTCGTTTACAACTCAGTGATACCAGGCACCAACATCCAATGTAAAATAATAAAGGCACCATTTAGTTCTTATAGCCAAAATACGGAAACGGTTTATTGCTTCATGTACATTATCTGAAAGGGAGCCTCATTCCAGCTCAGGAAGGTGGGTCGGAATTATTACTGCCACATTGCAGATAAGAGGGGAAGAACAATAAAAAATATTCTTCATTCCATTTCATGTGCTGGCAAAATATGGGCAACAAAGCAAAAATAAATGAGATTTTTTTTAAAAAAATATCAGAACATTGAAAACAACAGGTCGGAAAGGTGAGCCTAACTAGATCGGGCAAGGTGTAAGGATAATGCCGGACAGATCGCAAGAGGAAAGTTATTTCTCAACCTGGGAGAAGGGGGAGGCACCACTGGAAAAGGCCCAAGGTGCCACCACCCATTTCGACCCCAGGCAGTGCTGGAGGGGTTTCCCCATAGATCTAGGAGAAGGCACATTCAATTGTGAATGGATCATTAATCCTACTTAAAGGGTTCGTGCGAAGGCCAGGAAGGCATCCTAGAAGAACAAGCACTTTGCAGACCCCATGATGCCCAGGGTAAACCTGACCACAAAACAACTTGGAACCCTTTACGTCAAAAAATATATGAAGCAAAGGACCAGCTCCCATAACGCTCCGGGGCCTGCTGCACCTATGTCTTTTCTCTGTTCTTGTTATCCAGTTTTGGCTGGATATCCGGAAGCAGCATTCTTCCAATGCCGTTTCTGGGTGCCTGGGGAAATGCTGCGGTATCCCAGGACACTGCTTGTGTGCCATCCGTCTTCTAGCTGTCATACGCACTGAAGATGGATATGGTAACCATATCGAAAAGCCTAGGGTCAAGGCAGGATTATGGAAGATGACACAGCAACCCCAAAACTGTGAGAATTGAGACGGTCTAGGCACCCTGGCAAAGTCCATCAAAACTGGCTAGTTGCCTATTTCCTAGATTCACAACCCACAGTGGGCGCCATGCTTTGGCTTCCTTCCTTCCTTCCTTCCTTCCTTCCTTCCTTCCTTCCTTCCTTCCTTCCTTCCTTCCTTCCTCCCTCCCTCCCTCCCATCCCTCCAGCCCTTCACCAAATGGTCTCAGGGCGGGTTACAATAAGAATAAACCACACCAAAAATTAAAACATAATTTTTAAAAATATATAACCCCCTCCCTCCCTAACATGACAGCACCCTGAGGAAGCTAGTTAAAAGGCAAAACTGTGAGTGAAAAGACACGTTTTCATCAGGCGCCGAAAACTATACAGTGTTGGCACCTGGCCAATGTCAAGAGGAAGGCTGTTCCAGATTCTAGGGGCCACTACAGAAAAGGCTCTTTTGTATGTCCCTATGGCCTTTTAGAGTGCCACAAGAGACACTGAGGAGGGACGGTTAGGGACATTTAGAGCCAAGTGTTTTCTTAGCTCTAAGTCCATCATAACCAAGCAAACATGGGCAAAGTTCTAACAGAGACCGGGATAGGAAACTGCTGTGGATGCCCAAAATCTGGAACCAGACCTGACGGTGCCACCAAGATCATAAAACATCCTTCCCAAACCTATTGTATCCTACAGCAGCTTTAGACTCCAAGCACTGGAAGACCAAATAGCAGTATTGACTGGGGCTGATGGGAACTGGAAACCAACATGGCTGTGCTTGCTGAGGCTGATGGGAGTTGGAGTCTAGAACGCCAGAAGCACATGGTATTGTAAAACGAGTTTCCAAGCGTCTCATCCATCATTCAGAAAAGACCATCAGTCACCTCCCTTGGTGGGCATCTGCAAAAGGAATGAAGCAAAGGTGCGGTTCTCACCTAGAGGAGGGTACTGAGAGAAGCTCTCCACACACATGGGTTTGCCCGGGATCATCTCCACAATGGCAGCGTCTCCAGATTTCAAGGATTTGGGGTTGTCCTCCAACTTCTTGCCTGAACGTCGGTCAATCTTCTCTTTCAGCTCAGCAAATTTGCAGGCAATGTGGGCGGTGTGGCAGTCAATGACTGGGGAGTATCCAGCGCTGATCTGGCCAGGGTGGTTTAAGATGATCACCTAAGATGCACAGGAAAATCAGAGAGAAAACCTTAGCCTGGAGCCACTCCTAGGACGCAAGGGCCTGGTAACCACTTGGGATGGCCAAAGAGAAGCTTTTTGGCCTACTTCATGCACTTGACCTTGAGTGTTATGATGGCAATTTTTTTATTCTCAGTGCCAGATGGGCAACCTCCTCGCTAAGCAATGCTGCCCTCTTGTGGAAATACACAAAAAGAGCAACTGCTTTTACCTACTAGGTTTTATTTACTCTAGCTATAAACATCTTTGAACAGCCAAACATACATAGTAGGTCTCTAGCTCCTGTTTCTCATAATTCAAGACACTACAGCCCTTTAAGAATACCAGAATCAGAAGTCAAGCAAATATCAAAAAGCAGCACCTATAAATATAAAGCTTCCGCAGGCCAAACTCAGCTGATCTCTAAAGGCCAAGATAAAAACGTCATGCTACTTACTAAATTAATCTGCAAGCTAGCCCATACTAAACACTTGAGCCTGTGAAACTGCATCCCAGCTACCTCACTTCATGAGCATAAGTAGGGGAGATTACAACATTGAATGTTTTCCCCATGAATAATGTGTCCTTTCTCCTGCTCCCAGATCAGAGGAAGCTGGACTCAGTGGCCGTTGATGTTCTTCTGGACTGACAGGGCAGAGGAAACAGTATCTAAACTTGGTATCAGTGGCCATAATTGATTGAGTCAGGGGCTATAGTTTAGAGAAGAGGCCAGTTCAATTCCCAGCCTCTCCTCTGAAGTATTCCTGCCAAGAAAGCTGCACAGAGGTGCTCATGGAGTCTGGGAAAGGTTGTAGCTCAGTGATAGAGCAAAGTGCCTGGAAAGTAAAGGGTTTGTAGTTCTATCCCCAGCTTCTTTCCAGAAGTAGGCAATGGCATGACACTTCCTTATCTCTGCCCAGACAACTGCGTGTAGTCAACCAGAAGTCGACCACGATTCAGGGGTAGCCAAAGTAGCAGACACCGTGAGGCTGCAATTGAGGATGTGCAAGGTTCATATCTGTTAAGTTTGGTTTCCTTAGCCCATCAGATCATAAGAACCTAAGAGGCCTCCTGGAGTAGGCCACAGCCCATCTGGTCCATAAGAACCTAAGAGGAGCACTGCTGGAGCAGGCCACAGCCCATTTGGTCCATAAGAACCTAAGAGGAGCACTGCTAGATCAGGCCACAGCCCATTTGGTCCATAAGAACCTAAGAGGAGTCCTGCTGGAGCAGGCCACAGCCCATCCAGTCCATAAGAACCTAAGAGGAGCACTGCTGGAGCAGGCCATAGTCCATCTACACTAGCATCCTGTCTCACACAGTGGCCCACCAATTGCCTTCTCCTGCTCTTGAATCCCTGCAAACGGCTTTCAGGGGCATCCTGCCCGTCTCTCCAGCCTGGAGGATGTACCTAGGCATCCATTCTAATAGCCATTGATACACACCTTCTCCATGACTTTGTCTAGCCCCTTCTTAAAGCCTTCTAGGCTGCTTGCTGTTACCACCTCTTCTGGCAGACAACTCCATAAGACTGAGGACCCTCTGGGTGAAGAAATACTTCCCCTTGTCTGATCTGACTGACGTCTGATTTCTTGGCTTCTCCTCCTACCCTTTCTCAGAGCTGGAAGGAGACGGAACTGGAAGTCACATCAAATGAGTGAATGGTAAAGTTACAAGAAGCTCAAGCAAGGGGTGCAGCTGGCTCAAGAGAATTTACAAACCTTAAATACACAAAACTCCTGCAGTCCTAGTTGCAGTTCTATGCAAATCTGGAACATGCATGCTGAGAAAGGGAGAGTGGGCTCCAGCTGTCAGCTCCTGGGTGTGGCTGGGCCTCCCCACTCGGCTCCTGGGTGTGGCTGGGCCTCCCCACTCGGCTCCTGGGTGTGGCTGGGCCTCCCCACTCGGCTCCTGGGTGTGGCTGGCCCTCCCCACTTGGCCCAGCTGACCCGCCCTGGACTCAGTCGCATTATACAGCTATCTGGAAGAAGTTCCTTTTTCAGCACAAACAACCTTTCACACGCTGCTTGAGGGGCAACCCTATAGGGCAAAGCTTAGCAGCGGTGTTCCCATTCTCCAGGCCAAAGCCAACGTTAACAATGTGACATCCCTGAGCCATTGGCCCCCACTGAGAAAAAGATCGGTCTGGCATGCAGAGCTGAGCTGCCGTTACTAATTCCCCACGCTGCCACCGACGTAACATCGCTCTGCGGCAAGCAAGGAAAATGAAAAGCCACAGTGCCATCTGTAGCTGGACACAGTCCTCTTCCAGAAACGTAAGAACATGCCTCTGAAGGTCAGCTGCTAGAAGATGGCACGCAGGCCAAGTTGTCTGCCCATATCCTGTGCGTGAGCTTACCTGTACAGCTAGTTGGCCACTGGGTTAGATGGGCCATGAGCCTGATCTAGTGGGAGATTTCTTGTGGCCACGTAGTCATGGACATCAGGGCTATCAATGGCTATAAAACTGTCTGCTGTACAGTAAGCCAACCAGGAGAACATGAGCAAAGGAAGCTGTGTTGGCTTAGCTGTACATCTGCTTGGCCACTGTCAGGGCAAACTGCTGGATTAGATGGGCTAACATGTCTGATCCAATGGGCGTTTCTTACATTCTTATGATTTTTCAGCGATTAAATCAGCTGAGGATAAGTGAATACAATGACCCTCCGGCCTGCACAATTTTGCCACTTACATTTCTGCTTAATATATAGCTACAAAACACAATTTCTTGACACAATTAGCGCATCCGGGGGTACTAATGGCACTCTGTGCAAAATCACTGCTACAGATAGGGGAATTGTTGTCTCATTTTTGTGTAAAGTGCTGACTTTCTAGAAGCCATCCAGATACTGCAGAACACTTCCTGGACGGGGCATTTAGAAGGGGACAGTTTCTTCTCAATGCAGTAACTTGTACAACTGAATAATGAATAAGCAAAATTGACTGCTCAATGCAAGAAGAAAAAATTGGTTTCCAGCATGCACATCTGGGATGTGCACAAATATTCAAAACATTAGAAATTCGACTGAATTTCAGACATTCAAACTCAAATCAAATGTCTATACATTCGAATTTAACATTCGAATGAATCTTCAAATCTTTCAAATCATTCATCGGATTATTCCGACAGTTGTATGCGTATGTATATGTATGCATTACATACATATCCATAGGCATTTTATTTGTGTCCGTACGCGTCTGTAAAGATATGTATGGGATGAAAATGGGATGCATACAGGATAAAACCAGGATGCATACAGACACACTGGAATGTTGCCGACATTTGTATCTTCAAATACAAATCAAATATTTGCATGAATAGATTTGAATGTATTCAATTTGAATGTGAATACATTCGAATTTTAAACATTCAAATCAGTTAGAATCTTGGCATATTCTATTCGAATCGAATCACGAAAATTGCATTCATGCACATCCCTAATCAGCACCTTTGTTAATTATCAGATGTACTGATACATCATAAGCCATCTTTTATTTCTCACTGTGGCTACAAAATTCAGCTTGATGGAAGCCTCAGGTGATTAATCATACACTGGCATCTCGAAGGACGTCTTAAATGAAATCAATTTCAGAAATTTTAGTAAGAGTACCCATATATTTAAATGTGGACAATCCTCTCATGTAACCTACCCCTCTTCCCTCAGAAAAGAGACATGATCTTTTGGCCTGACACAGTCTTTCAAAATGGCTGCCGTTTGTTTTCCACACACCTGTGAGGTGAACTGGGCAGCCTCCTGGGGCGGGTCGGATTTGCTGTCTCCACAGACATTGCCACGGCGGATGTCCTTCACAGAGACGTTTTTGACATTGAACCCAACGTTATCGCCAGGCAGGGCCTCGCTCAGGGCCTCATGGTGCATTTCAACCGACTTCACCTCTGTAGTGATGTTGACTGGAGCAAAAGTCACCACCATGCCAGGCCTCAGGATCCCAGTCTCCACACGGCCCACAGGAACAGTCCCAATACCTGAGGAGAACAAAAAGACGACTGAGCGATGCCAAAGAAGAAAAGGAACTGCAAAGTTCTACAGACTGCTCACTTAGCTCCAAAACCAAAGCCATTAGAGAATCATGGTAAACTGAAGTGGGAGAGCCTTCTTGGTGACAGCCCCCAAGCTGTGGAACAGTCTCTCCTCCAAGAAATGTCAAATGCTCTCAGTGTATATATTCAGATGTTTGGCAAAGATGTACCCTTTTACTCTGGCCTTTGGCTGAGAGAACAGCATGTCCTCACATACACACACAATACAGGCACCATCATTGTTTTAGCTAACCTGGGCCTCATCCAGATAGGGGAAAGGTAGTACTATTACAGTGTTATTATGGTGGGGTTGCCTCACATATTGTACCCTAGCCACAGAGTTGCCATCATATTTCCAGCTAGCACACATGCGTGGAGGATGAAATGGGTGTCCATGCATGGATGGAGGAGGAAGAAGATGAGTTGGGTTTTTTATATCCCACTTTTCTCACCCTTAAGGGGACTCAAAGTGCTGACAAACCTTCAGTTCTTCTCCTTGCAACAGACACACCTGTGAGGTAGGTGGGGCTGTGACACTCAGAAAGAGAGCTGTGACTAGCCCGATTCACCCAGCTGGCTTTGTGAATGAATGTAGAATCAAACCAGGGGACTACAAGCATGAGTCCAGCACTCAAACCACAAGACCAAACTGGCTTACAGTTGGAGGTGCCAATGTGCACATCCAGGCATTCAGAACGGCTGAATGATCAGATTCACACATCACTAAAACACATGCAGATACTCCAATGCCTGGCAGCATGTCTACTTTAAAACGTGCAACGGCAGCCCCAGCTGCAGCGCTGCCTAGCTAGCAAGGGATATTTGGGAAGATCACTATCCCATGTTATCCCTTGCCAGTGAGTTATTTGCCTCTTATCTGGAGGTGGCCATATGTTATCTGTTGACATACATTCACACATACATACATACACCTACTCCCATATCGACTTGTCCATTATCCTCAGCAGCAAAAGTGGTGGGCACCCAGGAGAGGGCCTTCTCAGTGATGGCCCCTAGGCTATGGAATAGTACTCATTTCAGAAGGCAGTGAAGTTGCACCTTTCTGCTCTGGCCTTTGGTCAAATGGGGATACACTTTTCCCTTCCCACTTGCAGATGCTATCGTGTTAATACATATTGTTATTGTTTTAATAATGTTTGATTTTAAATGTTGTTACCCGCCCATAGACCCAAAGGTATCAGGTGGGATATATTCTATTTTACCCTGCAATCAGATTTTGTGGTGGTTGTGTTTCAAAGGAGTTCTCTCTCTTTCTCCTGGAACTTAGATATTATTATTTTTTATTACTATGGAAGTGGCATCTCACCGAGCACAGAATTTTTATTTGTTACCATTCTAGCAGTGAAAGATGCATGAAAGATAGTCAATGACAGTACAAACAGGTAAGTGAAGCACCTTCAGCTGCAGCTCTTTTTTAGACATATGAACAATTTTTTTTCGTGTTTGGTTTGAATCGCGCAGGGACCCATTCAGCTCGAATGGAAACTTTTTTCTTCAGACAGCAGGGTGTTCAGTTTGACTGAAACACCTCTAAACCGCAATCAAACAGGGTGTGTGTTCACTGGAACACCTCATTGTTCAGTTCAAATCTGGACTCTGTTTTCGAACAGGCAGGGTGTTCGGCTCAAAGCTGAACTTTTCAAACGTGCCTGTTGGATTTGAAGCAGTCTGAACCCAAACCAGTTTGGCGTATCTCTAGCTCTGACGTACTACGCTCAAAAGAAAGTCTCAGTTCAGGCAACAGAGAGCAGGCTACTGCTTTAAAGAAGAGTTGGCTTTTCTACCCCTTTTCTCACCCATTTAAGGGGACTCAAAGCAGCTGACAAAGCTTTCTAATCTTCTCCCCACAGCAGAACATCCTGTGAGGTAGGTGGGGCTGTGAGAGCTCAGAAGAAGCTGTGACTAGCCCAAGGTCATCCAGCTGGCTTCATGGGGGAGGGCGGAATCGAACCCGGTATTCCCAGATAAGAGTCCTGCTGTGCACGAAAACTCTAGTTACACTGGCAACCCACACGCAGATTTTGGAATTATTTGAAGAAACTCTGACCTGATCTTTGATATATAGACTGAGAAACACTAAGAGCCCAGCAGCAAAGAACTTTTTCGTTTAGAAGCTTCCTCATATTCCATCATCCGATACGTTCATCATCACCTTTGTAAATTTAATTCTTCTGCCCTAAGGGCTGGAAATGTATGCGGCGAGGTTCTCGCATGTCCATCATACAATGTGCCCTTTATCTTCAAATTCCACAGGTTGTAAATTACAGTGTGGAAATTCAGGGGGCCAGGAGAAGGCAGGGCTCCACCCAAACGGGAAACATTAAGTCGTTTGGCTCACCTCCGATTTTGTAGACATCTTGCAGAGGCAGGCGCAGGGGTTTATCTGTGGGGCGCGTTGGGGGCAGGATGGTGTCAAGTGCTTCCAGCAGAGAGACGCCACTGGCATTCCCTTCCTTGCGCTCCACTTTCCAGCCTTTGAACCAAGGCATCTGCAAAATAAAAAATGTTACAAATGTACTTTTAGTGGGTACAGACATCCATGGAAGAAGCTGGTATTTCCGTTAAGATAAAATAATGCTGAGAAAAATTAAATTATCATTCCATATGGAACTAGGAAGATCCAAAAAGCTGAAATGCATAAAAGGATTCACCAAACACCGTCAAAACTGGGTTGCGATCTCACTGGGCCTATTTTGGGCATTCATTTGCAAAGAATCACCCTTACCGCAGACCATAAACTACACCAGACTTAGCACCTAAAAACTACCGTATACAAATCGAATGTTACAATGACTTGGGCCCAAAATATTTAAAGGAACACCTTCTCCCATATCGACCTGCCCCTGCCTTAAGATCAAGCAGTGAGGCCCTCCTGGCTGTCCCACCACCTTCAATACTGAGGCTGGTAGGCACCCGGGAGAGAGCCTTTTCTGTGATGGCCCCCAGACTGTGGAATAGCCTCCCCCTTGAAGTGCACCATGCCCCTTCCTTACATATATTTAGGAAGGCGATGAAGACGCACCTCTTTGCCCTGGCCTTTGGCTGAGCTGATTATATTTCCCCGTCAATACAGACACTATCATTTTAAACATACTGTGTATTGGTTTAGATTTGTTGAATTTTTAAAGTCTTTTAATGTATATCCTGTTTTTAATCTGTTGTTTTAAGGTCATTACCTGCCCAGAGACCTTCGGGTATGGGGCGGGATAGAAATGTAAATAATGAATGAATAAAATACAACATTTGTACACTGACATGTGAATTTGTATGAATGCTTCAGAACATTCATGAACCGGGAAGGTGGGAAAGCGGCTGTGCCAGTCACATCTGCGATGGACCCTGAGTGCATTTGACATGGATTGAGAGCGGATTCAAAGTGGATTCAGGGCAGATTTGACACTTTCAGAGTGGATATGTTACAGGATATATATGGGATACGTACACATCCATATGGGATAGTTGTACAGATTTATACAAATACATTTGTATCGAATAGAATCCTATCACATTCGAAAGGGATCTATTCAAACAAACATGAATTTTCTTACATTCAAGCTTGGTACAAATTGAATGCAAAAAACCCCATTCATGCACATCCATGTGCAACTGCACCCTTAGCCTCTTCCTCCCACGCTTGCCTCTGTTGGCTACCACTGGCCCTGAATTCCGCCTCTTGATTTGCCAGCCAGCAATAGCAGCTGTTTCCAGGCTGTTATTGGCAAAGGGAGCACACACCAAACAGCAATTGCTCTGAGAATTTTTTTCTGTCTGTGGAAAGCACGGACACAGTAAGTGGTAATTTTTTTAATTTTCTGTCTCTGTTCACCCTGTGGGCCTCTCTAAACATATGTCTGAACACACCCTTGGGCCCGGTTCCCATTACAAGCTTAAAACGGTTTTCCTAAACCGAAATAATAGAACTGGATGCTAACACGAATTTGCCTGATCCCATTACTCAAGGGGGGACTCAAGTGGCTACTTTCTAAAAGCCGCTTTTCGAGGCTACCCTGCCCTCTTCCTCCTGGCATGAACACGCCACCCATAATGGACCCCTTCACAGAGCCTAGCTGGGTGGCTGAGTGGCCACCACTTGCCCGGATGGATGAAAAACGGCACCGGGCAGCCAGCAATTCTTTCCCCTCCTCTCCCCACTGCCCAGGGCATACAGCAGCAGCGGCAACTCAAGCCCCCTTCGCCTACTCACTTCACAGCCACACATTCACACATTAAACATTCACACATCTCACCGAAACTTCAGCTGCCTTCCTCCCTTTTCCCTTTCTAAAGGTCAGAACTTTTAGAATTGCGCAGAATTGCAACATTGTCATCAGGTGTGAAGTGGGTGGATTGCTACAGTGTAACGGCTGCTTAGGGAATGGATTTTTACAGTGAAATCGCTATCTTTGGAAGCAATTTATTGGGGGAGGGAAACCCTAAACATGCATTCTCATCCCACTAAAACTGTACCGTTCCCACAGCAAGAAATGTAGAACGTTTCAATCGCACGAACCGGAGCGAGACCTGTTGAAATGAGCGTTAACGTTTACAACGCTTTGGGGCGATTTAACATGCGGAAAGCGTGTTAAGCCAACCTGACATGAGGACTGTGAGGATTGAATCCGTTTCGAAACCGTTTTAAGCTTGTAATGGGAACTCCCCCTTGGTGTCCATTTCAAGAAACTGCATTTGTGAATTTCACCACTAGAAGAAGAGTTGGCTTTTCTACCCTGCTTCTCTCACCCACTTAAGGGGGCTCAAAGTGGCTGATGAAGCTTCTATTCTTCTCCCCACAACAAAACACCCTGTAAGGTAGGTAGGGCTGTGAGAGCTCAGAAAGAGGGCTGTGACTAGCCCAAGATCACCCAGCTGCCTTTGTGGAGGAGTGCAGAATCAAACCCGCTATTCCCACATAGGAGTTGGGCTCCCTAACCACTATACCAAACTGGCTCACCAGATAGCATAATTTAATCAGTTAAATTAAAAGAACCAGCTAGTATGATTTAACCAGTTTTTTGGTTCCTGGAACAATTCCTCTCTCTTTCTCTCTCTGGGCCTGCAGTTCAAATAAGTGCTTTCTTTGTTTTTCTTCTTTCATAGCATGAAGCTGGAAGTCTGAACTGTTCTTTTAGCTTCAATCCCCAAACTCCACTTTCCTTGCAAATTTTGGCAGGAGCTGGACTCCGAATGCTGGCAACCCATTCTGTAGACCATGACTCGTAAGAAAACCCACCTACTTTGAGTATTTTCTGTATCTTTTTACACCCTGTACAGCTGTTTAAATGCTTCTATGCCTCTTTGAAGTAGGCAGGAGTAGGAACACAGAACACCCATTCATAAAAGGGCTTGCTCTGTATTCAGGACAGCATTCTGGCAAAGTGGAGAGTTTCAAATTTTGTGGCACTGAGCCACATCACACTTGTTGCTGCTTTTCTTCTTTGTTTCACATTTTTCACTGCTGATGTATCAGTTTTGCAGTTTCCCCACCTTTAAAATCTTTCTCAGTGCTAGGGTGCTGCTGCTGAACTGCCAAAGGCTGGGCTTTCCCCATCAATGCAGTTCATGGACTATGCTAATTGCAATCGGCTCTACTGATCACAGGGAGGCACAGAGTATACAGAACTTGCTAGCCCATAGTGCAGTGGTTCTCAACCTGGGGG
>MTQE01002217.1:7858046-7883718 GCA_014337955.1 Aspidoscelis marmoratus
GGGTCGTTCGACCCCCAAAGGGGTCCCGATCCCCAGGTTGAGAACCACTGGTCTAGATCTTTCTGAGGTTCACATAGTCTAGATATTTCTGAGGTTAATTCTGGCTGTGTTCACAGTTCACACCCAAGGCTGATCCAGCTTCAGTACCCCTTCAGGTTAAGGGAACCCATCAGCAAATGACCAGTAGTTTTCTGTCTACATTATCTATCCCAAAGGTGAATTTTCTGAGTTAAATAATGCCAAAGAAAAACAGATTCTCACTTTGCTGATGTGTCACCTGGGTAGTAGATTGAAGTTGCACTGGACTTCATTTTTCTAACCTATTTAACGGGACTCAAAGCGGCTGACAAAGCTCCCTATTCTTCTCCCCACAACAGAACACCCTGTGAGGTAGGTGGGGTTGTGAGAGCTCAGAAGAGAGCTGTGACTAGCACAAGGTCACCTAGCTGACTTCATGGAAGAGGGCGGAATCAGTGAAATTTAAGAGTCTGGCTCCTTAACCATTGTTCACTGTGTAAATGCAGCCCAAGTGTCATGTGCCACACTTCTGAAGGTTGGGAGCTTTTCATTCCTGGCCCCCAGAGTTCACAGGAGGGTTCATACTTCTGGTTATACTTCCTGTTGTGCTGCTAAAATGGGTCCCCTGTAGTATCCCTAGTCAGTTGATAGACAAGGGCCCTCTGTAGATCATCTAGTTCCCTGCTACACCTCACCATTTTTGGTGCCCAATCCTACTCTATGGCTCCATCTGTGTGGATGGAGTGTGCTACAAAGGTGGGCTGCTCTGTTCTTCACTAGCATGGGGAACGGCAGGCCCCTGCACTCCTTCCTAGTTGGAATACCACCAACTGCAGGAATGGTGCAAGTCTTAATCCATATTTTGCCCACTTTCAGAGCAAGAGAACATATTGGCAAAGTGAGTTTTTATCCACGTTATCAGATCCAGAAAATCTATTTTTGGGTTAGATAATGTATTTTTTAAAATAGCTTGCCACTTTACTGATCTGTCCCTCTCACTCTGAAGATGAATCAGTGGTGAAGATGAATCAAAGGTGGATTGAAACTTAGGTGCAATTGGGCCTTGTCTGGACAAATAACACCAGATGCCATTTCCACAACAACGCAGGTTGAAAAGATCCAGAGAAACCCGTCAACAAACATTTTAGGTTCCTGTTAGCCAACGCTCTCTTTATATTGTAGTTCAACAGGTCCTAAGAATGTTGGCTTGAAATCCGAACTTGATAGCACCATCTGCTCCTATAAATAGTTGATGAGCCATCAGGGAGTTCATCTTTTTCACTCACAGAGAGCACAGAAGACACACACTAAATGTATTCCAAAGCGTTTTAATACTCCTTTTTCAGTGCTCAAAGCATGACACAATCATTATTTGGGCAACCAGATTCAAAAGCAACCATTACAACTGCACAGGGTGTAGATTAGACTGGAGTGCCCAAAATGGTATCCTGGTCTGGTCTACCATTAGACCTCTTTTTCAAGGTAAACCAGTGTACTGGGAGAGGTATTCCAGGCCACGGAAACATGTGGATGGTATGCCTCCGTGGCCCATTATACCATGGGGGACCTGTTTTGCTGATGCAACAATGCACACTGCCAAAACGGTCCCCCAGGAGTTCCAAAGACCAGGACATTTTATTTCCAACCTTTGGAGCATTTAGAGGTGCCTCACAGAAGGATACATATCCCAGGACAGGACACCCCACCCTGGCCAGGGACACCAAAGGTAAATGCAAGAAAGGGGGAAATCACATAGAATCATAGAGTTGGAACCCCCCACTCAATGTAGGATTTCCTAAACAGGAGGGCTTCATTACACCAGGTGCAATCAACCATTTTCAGACAACAGTTATCAGGTGTTGGGATCCCCAACTTCATCCTTCACTAGGACAGGATTAGTTTTTGGAACCACTTTTGCTAATACCTTTGGACAAAAGCAGAAGGATTCCCCCCTCTGCCCCGCTTTATCCCCAGTTATTTAAAGCATTTCTCCACCACTTCTTATTCTAAATATGTTTATAAGTTCATGGCTCCCACTTACCCCACTTCAAACTTTTATTTTTCAAAGCCCCAACCATCTGATTTGTACATGCTTTTTGTACCCTTTTACTCAGACTATGAACTTTTATTCTGTATACTTTTTAACTTCTTTTCGTATTCCCCACTGGCACAGGTTGCTCTGATATTGTATGGGTTCATCTGACTGCATTCATATGCATTTAAAAAAAGGCAGCTCAAAAAACATTTAGGGGTGCTGGTATCATCACGCTAGTGTCCCTAATTCCACCTCATTAAAGGCCCCAGAATGCCTTCCAAAGTACATTTTCAGGCCTTTAATGTAGATCAGAGTTGGGACAGGCACCCAAGCTGCAACGTGCTACCACCCCTAATGCGTGTGGTTGCCAGTTCTCTCTGCCTGGCCTGAGGTGGGTGATGCCTTTTCCCTTACGGCTCAGATCCACGATTGCTTTAGACACAGAGTTGCCCAGCCACTTCATTCTTCACCATTCTCCACTGTTAGTACTGGAGTGCCTTAGATCATATCCATGCATTGCTCAATGCCTACAGTTCTTCATGTCTTCAGGTGTAACTGTGTGCTTCCTTAACATAAACTCCGCCCATTTATTTCTAGAAATCTCTTCTGAGTTCAGTTCCATACTCCTTTGGCTCCCAACTTCCACTCATAACAACGCTGCTAGGTCTGTCTAACAGCTAACACAGGAATGTGTTGATGGGTGGATGGAAGGGGTCTCAATGACCTTCATGTTCTGTCTGTTTGCCAAACAAAGTTCTAAGAAGCCCATAAACACTGAAGTCACATGGCTCTAAACTCACTAAACTAACACTAGCCAATGAGGCTGTCAGGGACTTATTTAGAGAAGCCTACCAGCTACATCTGGCCTGGCAATGGAATGTAAATGGTCATCTGAACATAGGCAAATGTTCTACGTCTAGGTTCTGTGAGGCTAACCCTCTTTTTTCTCACCTGTGAAGTCCCTGTGATCATGTTCTTGATGAAATCTCTGTGGCCTGGGGCATCAATGATGGTAATGTAGTACTTGGTGGTCTCAAACTTCCAAAGGGAGATATCAATGGTGATCCCTCGCTCACGCTCAGCCTTCAGTTTGTCCAACACCCAGGCATATTTGAAGGAACCCTTCCCCATCTAGTGGACAGAAGAAAGAAAAAAGAGGAAAATATAGTTTCTGACAAGCACGGTATGAGATTATGCATTGGGCTAAACTGATCCACCTTCAACCACCCAAAGGCACAATACAATAACGAGCCTTCAACCTCCCATCATTGCCTTCCAGAGCCCTTTCTGCACTTGGCCTTATTCTGGAATATATCTCAGGATCTGCTGGCCAGAAGCTAATGCAGACTATGGCAGGCCTCACTTGGGGCTTTCCATAGCCTGCACTAGCATGGAGATAGTGGATCCCTATTCTGGGGTATATTCCAGAATAAGGCCAAGTGCAGAAAGTCCCCAGGTTTCATGTGTTCTTCTGTCCCCACCACTCACTGGCCGACACCTGACCCATTTTCCATGGACCTGATTGGTCAGTGGCCACAGCAAGCTGATTCAGGAGCCTTCCATCCCATCCAACCCAAATTCCTCAAATCACCATGAGGGTTTTTGTTTTTTATGTTCCAAATTTGTCCCTTGGGTCTCAAATTTACCCTGTAGGCATCCCAAAACGTGTGTATGAACGCATCCTAAGTATTATGCATTTGCAGGCTACCATATATGAATGATCTCCAGCCTTCCACGAAAGATAACAGCAAACAATTAAAAATATAAATCACAGAACATTAAACCCCAAAACAGCTAAACATTCCTAACTTACTGATTTTCTATATTAATATCTTTTCTTTAAGGAGGGAAAATACGGCCAGGCAACCTGCGCTTTAGACTCTAAAATGGTACAATCCATGCTCGCACATGATCATGCATGCACTTACTCATCCTTTCTTCCAAAAAGCTCAAACAGCAAACAATATTCTCCTCCCTTCCATCTTATCCTCACAGCACCCTTGCAGATTTAGCTCAAGGGGCAGGGATTGTCTCACCCAGTTAAGCTCCCACGCTTGAATATGAAAGTCTTCCACAGCCCAAATTCAAAATTCTGGCCACCGTGCCAAACTAGGTTTCTATAAAACCTGTCACTTGTAACATCAAGACTGAACAGAAAGTACATGACAACGAGAAGCTAGGACACTCATAATTCATGTATCTTGACGTTCTTTCCATATTTCTTCAGACCTCACTGTCACCCTGAGGGAATCTGCTCCCCTTTTGCAGGATACAAAATGGAGGGTGCAGGACAGTATGATTTTTTAAAAACTGAAAATGACTTGAGTATATTTTATTCGTAAAAGATCAGAATCCACCATGTAACTATGCAACACTGCTGTAGAAGAATTTAGGGAAGGCAAGGAACATGGCAGCCATCAGCTGAGCCAACAGCCCAAGTTTCACCTTCACTCTGATGGGGTATTTGTTTGTCTGTGAGAGTGTTAGGCCTGTTCACACTTACCTCGCAGGGATGCTCCGTGCTCACACCACGGCACCACCTCCATCTGAGAGCATCGCTGATCCTCCATAGCTGTGGAGCAATTTTTACTGTTCCCCAGTTTCATCAGGATCTGCAAGGTTTGTACCGTGTTCTGGTGTGAACACTACATGTAGGTGGCATGGGTGTATCAAGATCACCATGGCAACAGCCACACGCAAGGTGGAAGTTGCTGCGGCCATTGCCATGACGATTTGGACAGCCCAGGACAGACCATCCATACCAGGAAGGCCAATGAAGTGGAATGAGAATGGGGCTTGCCAGGTTCGGATTACTGGGCAATGTAATGGGGACAGTGAGTGGCGAATTCGCACTCAACCCATATTTTAGGGCCTTTGGGGATGCAGCCCAAGAGTTCTTAAGGAACTCAAATGTGAAATTGCTGATCATCTAGCAAAAATATATAAGATCTAAAAAGAAAAAAAAGATCAGGTTCTGTGCCTGATGACTGGAGGGTAGCAAATCTAACACCAATCTTCAAAAAACAGATCCAGGGTTGATCCAGGAAACTACAGATTAGTGAGTTTAATATCAGTTCCTTGTAAGGTGATGGAAACCATAATTAAAGGTAAAATTAGTATGCACATGGAAGAGCAAGCACTGTTGAAGGAAAGTCAGTATGGCTTCTGCAAAGGTAAATTGTGCCTTACCAACTTATTAGAATGTTTTGAGAGTGTTAATAAACACATAAAGGTGAACCACTTGATATTATCTATCTGGACTTTTAGAAGATTTTTATTGGAGTCCCACATCAAAGGCTACTGAATAAACTCAGTGGAATAAGGCGACAGGTTATGTCCTGGATTGATGAGTGGTGTAAGGACAGGAAGCAGACAGTAGCAATAAATGGCTAATTCTCAGCATGGAAAGAGGTGAGAACTGGGGTCCCCCAAGGTTCACTACTGGGACCAGTACTTTTTAATTTATTCATAAATGATCTAGTAGTAGGGGCATCTAATAAGATAGCATAGTTTGCTGATGGCACTAAATTATTCAGAACAGTAACAACTGAAAGATTGTGAGAAGCTCCAGAGGAATCTCTTGGCATTAGGCGAGTGGGCAACCAAGTGGCAAATATGCTTCAAACTTAATAAGTGCAAAGTGATGCAGGCCACCTCTTATGTTTTTATCACACTAACGTTTTGAGGATGCATATTTCCCCCTTAAGGCGCCAACTTTTTGCAGAAAGCAACTCATCCTGAACCTCATTAGCCCATGCTTCTGGTGCCTAGCTGAAATGATGCCAACAGCACAGTTGTGGAGTGCTTATAAGTAGTCCAGTGGCGGAGCAGGATATATCACTGTTCTGATGTTGCATCTCACGCCACAGCCTAATCCTGTGCAGATAAGAACATAAAAACATTAAAGGAGCCCTGCTGAATCAGGCCACAACCCATCTAGTACAGCATCCTCTCCCACACAGTGGTTCACCATTTGCCATAGATTGTTTCTAGGGTGAGGCTGGGGATACTGCTTGCATGCTGCCTGCATTATGACTGACCTACAGCCACTTCCTACAAAGAAATATAGATATCCTGAAAGCGGTGTTCCACGTGGCACTCATGGACCATTTTTAAATGCTTTTTTTGCACAAAGCAGCTTTGATGAATGAAATTGGAGGGGGGGAGTCTGTAAAAGGATAAACAGGTGGATAGACTATGGGAAAGGATCTCACCCACGTCCAAGCAAAGAAGGGTTGTTGCATTCTGTTCAGAGTCAGAATAAACCTACAAACTTCCAGACCATATTGATTATTCTGTTGGAACAGCCAGGCCCCCTGATGCTATGCCAGGGAACTCTGAATGTTTCAGCGACTGGGAACAACAGAAACTGATTCTGAATTCCCTGGAGGGGGGACCAACTACTATTCCTAAGGTGAGCTGGGAGATAAGGCACAATAAGTGCTAACCACCACATTAAGTGAGAAAGCCCTCGGCAAGCAAGGCATTTCTTTTCTCTTTCTTTTTTAAAAATCCCAACTTTTACAAAATAGGGATGGGGGAACCTACCTCTGCTCTCAAGAGGCATTTTCCACATGGTCTTTTTTTGGAACACACCATCTTTGCGTTGGGACAGCAGGGTTCACCTGCCTTCACGGGACAAAAGATGGCACAGCTTCCCTAGCTGCTTGGGCCACAGAGACGTCAAACCTGGCTGGCATTTTAGCAGTCCTCATGTGGGATAGGATGGACCTTGGTTCTGGTCCTGACCTGCAGAGCGGCAGGAATGCAGGAATGGCCCAAGCCCCACTCCAGAGCCCAGGGACATTTTGCTGAGGTCTAGAATAAGGCCCACTTCCAGGAAGTGACAAAATTTTTCCTGACTGAAGACTTTAAAGCCAGGGAACTTTTGTTCCTCAGCTTTGAAAATAGATATCACACTGGCCACTGAGTAGATTGCTGTCAGCCCACTTCATTTCATCCTACCATTCTGGCATGAAAGGCTTTTCCCAAGCCAGACACCTGGGCCAATTCACACTTCCGCCCATAGTTCACAACAGGTGAACATCTGGGCAAGTGCATCTGAAATTGTAGGAAGTGCATACAGCCTACAAGTACCCCCTGCCTCCCCAGATATTCACCTTCTGTGAACGAGCTGTGGTGCATGACATTGTGCACCACAAGCTCACCAATCCTTACCCCACAAGACCAGAACCTCCCTAGAAGCATCCAGCCAGCGACCACTCACATTTCTGCCAGCTGAGGAAGTCGTTGGAGCTGCCGCACAAGCGCACTGGCAGCTCACATGACCTCTTGACATGACTGCGCAGAGCATCAGCGTTACAGTAGCAACAGCACTCATGCACGCGCAGTTGCACAGGGCACCATGCTCAAAATGGTAGCACCGTGGAGAGGAGCAGCCCGGCAATCGACCACAGGCGAATGATCAATCAAACACAGGTGAATGATCAGCGACCAGTGCTCTCAAGTGCAAGCGCTAGTCAATGTTGGTTCATCACACACCTTCTCTGTACACGGAAAATCATCCCTGATCACTTCTAAATGTTCCTCATTCAAATTCTTTTCAGTGAACTTTCCTATATTCTTTCCCAACTCCCACACAAGTAAAAGAAGAAACACAGAAATTAATCAAGCTTCTGTTGGTTTGATCCAAAGACCTATCAAGGTGAAGAATGGAAAAGTCATAAAAGTAAGCAAAAATTCAGGGGTAAAATTTAGCATGGTCCTGACTGTATTAAATGAGTTATATACATCAAACCAGTGAGACAATAGGATGGATCAGTCCAATATCACTTGGATCAAGCCTCTAATGTCAAGATGGCTACGCGTTTGCTCTTCAATTTCCTGAAGAACCCAGGGAAGGGCAAGGAAGGGCAGGGAAGGGCAGGGCAGGGCAGGGCAGGGCAGGGCAGGGCAGGGCAGGGCAGGGAAGGGAAGGGAAGGGAAGGGAAGGGAAGGGAAGGGAAGGGAAGGGAAGGGAAGGGAAGGGAAGGGAAGGGACCCACAAAAATAACTGCATGGCAAATCAAGTATTTTCTTCTTCCTTCCTGGCCACCCTGAAAGCTAGAAGGAAAAAGATGGTTCAAATTTGGCTTGGAACCAGATTTCTTTCTGAGAATTTCTATAATGCCCTTCACCACAGTATTCAGGCAAAACAACAAAGACAATAAAAAACAGTTGAACTATAAAGATAAAGTAGGACAATAAAATATTTGGTTTGCCTGAATCAAGTTGGCACATGAATATAAGAAGAATCCTGCTGGATCAGGCCACACAGCCTTCTGTCTTGCCCCACCTATTGTTTTTGGGCAGTCTCAAGCAGAAGGCAAAGGCAAAACCTTCGTCTGTTCTCAGCTCCCTGCAGTGGTCTTCAGAGACGGTCTGCTTGTCTCAAGCACACACATTTACCATAGACTGGGAAATCTGCCAAACCGAACTAAATTACGTGATTGGTGGCTCAGAACAGAACTCAGCCTAAACAGTTTTGTGTGCATTTTGAGATCTGGAATGACCAGACTTCAAACTTCTGCTAGGTCTTGCTGTTCCCACTGATCCACCTTGGTCAGGTCACTGCCTCTCATCCTATTCTTCCTTCATGACCTTTGCCATGAGCTCTCTTGAAAGGACAGCAAGAAACACTTGCCCCCTCCAAAAAATTTTTTCAACACCAGAAAAATAAGATTTGCTTATTTCTCCCAGTAAAATTAAGGTAGAACAGGTATAAAGTTACCCAAACCCTTCAATTTATGTGAAGGATTGTTTCTTGGGATACACCATTGATTTTAATGTAGAACTGGGGAGCAGAGGAACCATGTCTAAAATCTTGACTGGCTTCCAATTTAACTGATAAATAAATCACATGCTTTTTTCCTGTGGTCCCTAAACTCCTTCAGCCCACCTTGCTGTTCCACTTGGTGGCAACCTTCACTCTTTTCCCAAGAAGAGTTGCTGCACTTGACAGCAAACAGCCTTAGATCTCTCCATTTGTGAGCCAGTTTGGTCTAGTGGTTAGGGACCCGGACTCTTATCTGGGAATACCAGGTTTGATTCCGCCCTCTCCTATGAAGCCA
Organism: Aspidoscelis marmoratus; assembly: GCA_014337955.1. Lineage (NCBI taxonomy): Eukaryota > Metazoa > Chordata > Lepidosauria > Squamata > Teiidae > Aspidoscelis > Aspidoscelis marmoratus. The sequence continues at coordinate 7,867,170 of MTQE01002217.1, forward strand.
GCTGGGTGACTCTGGGCTAGTCACAGATCTCTTCTGAGCTCTCACAGCCCCACCTACCTCACAGGGTGTTTGTTGTGGGGAGAAGAATAGAAAAGCTTTGTCAGCCACTTTGAGTCCCCTTAAACCGGTGAGAAAAGCGGGGTAGAAAAACCAAGTCTTCTTTTTCTTTACTCTCCAGCACCCATGCCACACCCCAAACCATCAGAGCTAATGATGCTGGGCTTTCTCTTTAGAGGCCACCTGTCATCGGCCATTTTCTGCACCTGTTTTCAGCCAGCAACAGGTGCAGCAGCAGTTTTACATCCCAGAGGGGCTATAATAAACTCCCATGGCAGCAGCCTTACTTCCAACTGCTCTTGAGGGCCCAGATTTCCACTCCTGGATAGCATTAAAAAAGGTTTAGATAACTTTGTAGAAAACAGGTGTATCAATGCCTACTAGAAAGGATGCCTAGGTACTGCTTTCAGTTTGGAGAGACAGGCAGGATGACTCTAAAAGCCATTTGCAGAGAGTTGAGAGCAGGTGAATGTTTTGCCTTTGTCTTCTGCATGAGATTCAAAGAAGCAATTGGTATACCACTGTGGCCGCATCCCCATTACATCCCCTGCCTGCAAAACCCACCAGAAACATTTATCACATAATTAATCCACCCTGTACAGCAGCAGTTTCACTGTAGCAATCCACCCACTTCACACCTGATAACAATGTTGCAATTCTGTGCAATTCTGGCTCTTTAAAAGTTCTGACCTTTAGAAAGGGAAAGGAAGGAAAGGTGCTGCAGTTCTGGGAGATGTGTGAATGTTTAAGGCTGTATGTGCAGGCGGCAGCAGTGGCAGAGCCAGGGTGCTTTTTTCGGAGATCTTGTGAGTAACATAATTAATTGCTTCCACAAGATCTCCGTCCGCCTACTTGCATTCAGTATAGATCTTGAATACTGGCTGTGGATGAGAGGCAAAAAGAGAGAGATGATTTTATTTGAAGAGAAAATGAGGGAGAAGGCTGAAAAAAAGAGGAAAGATGGGACCGCGGCTGGCAATCCCCGCCGCCAAATACTTCTTTTGCCACGGAGCGTCTCCATGCTAAATGCTGCCAGAAAAACCTGCAAGTTCCAAAAAGTCTGCCGGTAGTCTTGTTTAAAGGGGGGTCTTTCTTCTGCACATTTTCCTCCTTTGTGGCGCTGGAAGCCCGGGGAAAAGCTCTGAGTGCAGACGGTCCATGGCAAAAGAAACTTTTTAACGGGCTTTTTATTGCATGAAGACGGGGCCAGAGATGATCTAGTTAAGGCACTGTTTACCTCCCACTGGGGTTTTGCTAGTTTTGTGAACAGGTAAAAAGAACTGGGGAGGTGTGCTGCTTTTTCAGTACTATTTGGTGATGGACAGGGCCAAAAAGAGGAGGGGAAAATGAACTCTCAATAAATTCTAGTGGAGAAGAACATACACCCTTTTACCCTTTTCAAAGGCTAATCAGATGACAATGGACAAATTTCAGGCTCCATTAGGAACCATACTTTCCCCTTTTTTAAAGTGGAACTGGAGTTGTTAAGTCTCTTTGCAATATATGTTTTCATTATCCTCCTCATAGTGTTACTATACACCTTTTACTTTTATATACATTGATTTTTAATATTATGTCAGATATTGGGTTTTATGCTAGTAAATTTGCAGACATTTATACAATCTGGTCCTTTGTTATATTTTCAACCTTTGATACTCAGACTGTCTCCATAATTGTTTTATTTTCCGAGGGACCTCATTTCTTTTTTTGCTAAATCTCTCACGTTGTTAGCATAATACACACAGCTCGAAGGTTTCTTTTTGCTTTGCTTTTTGTAAAACAACATCTAGCATTCAGGATATAATATCAAAATGCTATGAATCTTATTACCCCATGTGAAAATTAACACTATTTTAAAGAACACCATACAGTACTTGAACTGTGCCAAGGGATGTGAAATCAAGCTTGTCCATCTGGGCTGAATTGTTCCAGGGCCTTAATAAAGGACCACTAGAACCAAATCAAGGCAGGAGTTGTGATGGGAGCACAGCCACAATTATCATTCCACATCTAGAATCAAGAATATCGTTCACATCAATATGGCCAGAACCAACCTGGACAGGAGGCCAAACTTATGATCTGCAATTAAAAATAATTTTCCTGTGAAGGAAGCATATTGACTACCCTCCCAGCACAGATCCAACATTAATGACAATAGATGACTGAGAATTATCAGCTTATACAGCTCCTATTCCAACCCTGCCAAGTTGTTCCACATCAAGCAAATCTATTCTGACTCTAAATGGACCGTATTGGATTCTGCTGCATCACGCATCACTCCAAGATGACGCTATGCTTCTATTTAGCAAACTGTTCCCATCCTCTCTCTTTTTTTAGTTGGGCATATTCAATTACCCAGAGAGATTGCAGGCAAAAGAAAAGGGGAAAAGCCTGCATTTTCTGCCTTAAAACAGAGACGCCTCTGTTACACTCCCCGATAATGGTTGATCTGGGTAGACAGAAAGAGCTGTTGTATTGTTTAAGAGCACAAAGAATGATTTTTGAAAAATAAAGAAGAAAGAAAAAGTCTTCCAAACTGTTGCTATCACTGTCCTCTCAACCAAGAATCCTAGACCATTTGTGCTAAAAAAAATTTTTTTAAACAAATCTGGTTAAGCAGCACCTTTGAAAATCTTAGAGTCTGCCTCCATTTCCTACAAATGCAACTGAGTGAAAAGGAAAATCCTATCCACAGCCCTTCGCCAGAAAATGGAGTCTGAAAGCACAGTCAATTGGCTATTAATAGCAGATTTAGATCCCTGTGAATATTCTGTGCCAACAAAGGTGACAGAAAGGGTATCTGAGTGGCTTAAAGAAATGAAGGTTCTTTTAAAAGAGCCTTGACCTTACTCCATAAGCTAAAGAGTTAAGAGGAAAATATATCATTTTTCTGCAACAATATTAACAACACCTAATATTTCGCAAATATGCGTTCACATACACATACAGTTACTGTATTTATATTTAAGGATTTGACAGTGAAGGGAAAAAACACTAATCATAAAATGGTCACCTGCAATCTTCATTGCTGGCCTATTTTATTTTATTTAAGAATTGATATCCCACCCTTCACCTGAATTACAATAAATTACATTTTAAAAATTAACATCCCTAAAACATTTTAAAAAATTATAATCCTACTGCCCTCCCATTCTAGCAAGGCAGCACTCAGAGGAAGCTAAGTATCAAAGGCCTGGATGAAGAGGTCTATTTTACCCATCCAACCAAAAATCATATAATGTAAATGCTTTGCAAACCTCCAGAGCCAGACTGTTCCAAAGCCTGGGGGCCACCACAGAAAAGGCCCTCTTGCATATCCCTTTTATTTTATTCAGTTGAAGTGTGCAGCAAGCATCATTCTAAATGCTATGGGGAGAAAACTGCACACTTGCCCATTCCAAGTCTGAAAAACCAACACAACCAACTTCCCACAATCAATTTAAGCTGTGACCCCCACCAATTATCCAGTCTAAAAAACAAAAAAAGATTCCTAAAGTGACTCTGAAGCAAAGGATAGACATTTCAAAGTTAATGGGCTGTCATTTGTATGTGGTGTAGAGCCAGCATGCATGTTTTAAAGAAATCCTAAGTGTCTCGGCTCAAGAATATGAAAGAAATACCACTCCTTTACTAGAATGCTAGCTGTGTCCAGAGAGATGGAAACTTGCAGCATATTGCAAATGGGTCATAAAGGATAAACAGGCATGAATTGCTTTACAAAAATTTTGAAATTATGAAATGTCGAACATAGACTGTTTAGTTACTTTTTATTTAAGAATTTATATCCTGCCCTTCATCAAAAGGTCCCACCGCTGGTCACAATGGTAAAAAAATTAAATATATGGAATATTTTTGTAAGCAAGACAGAATACATGGAAGATACAACAGAAAGAAATTCGAACTGATGGAAAGGAGGAAAAAAACACAAATTGACTAACATGTCAAAGTGGATTCAATGAAACTAGTTAGCTTGAAGACATGTGTCATTTCTTAGGCTAAGGATCAGGCCTGTTTCAAATCAATAATCTACCCAACTTGTTTCCAATGCCCCTCTAGACTCTTACATATGGGAGACTGTATATCTCTGGCTTTTCAGGCATTAATTTTTTGCCATGGGTTTATTTTGTCAGTTTGGCACCTAACAAAGTGTTCAAAATAAAGAAACAAGTTCTTATACTTTTTGCTATCTTACGCCACATTTTGGACTGCAACGGGTTTTGTGCAATAAGCAAGAAAGCAAAACGCAGATCTACCAAGAAAAGATGGATTTGCCACGTATATCAAACATGGGAAGTTCCATACTGCATTAGATGGGCAGTTATGTATATTTTATTGTTTCCAGGGAAGAACAAGGATGCGGAAGGCGTGCCCTCTGAATTTTAACAGGTCTCCTAATTGAGTTTCTCTAACACATGAGATGGCATCACACACTGCTGCCCAAATATTTCTGTACCTGACTTGAAAAACAAAGGCTAGAAGCTTGAAAAGAAAAGGACAGGCAGCTAAATCCCACAGTGGCATCACAGAATCAAAGAACTCTTGTTAGTTTCGATAATCACCTCCTTATTTGTTACCACATCTGTTCAAAGGTAGGGGGGGGGGAATGTCTGGAAGGACTCCAGATATTATTTCTCCTCCTCCAGAGCCTCTCCCTCCTTCTCTACTCTGCATGTTTGCTACACCAGGGATCACCAGTTTGACGTTCAAAGGTGCAATGGTGTCCCCTGGGGTTTTCCCTCTTCCACAGAGGCTTCTGAGCTTGCCTTCACTGGTCTGGAAAAGTAACAAGTCTCAGAAGGCAGACCAAGAACAGGCCTTTGGATTTAAAAAATCCACCCCTGTATTCTTGTCCTGTAAATACTGTACACCCCATACCCCTCAAAAGCACATGAAGATGACAAGTTGGCTTTTCACACCCATTCAAGGGGACTCAAAGCGGCTGACAAAGCTTTTCTATTCTTCTCCCCACAAAAGAACACCCTGTGAGGTGGGTGGGCCTGTGAGAGCTCAGAAGAGAGCTGTGACAAGCCCAAGGTCACCCTGCTGACTTTGTGGAGGAGTGAAGAATCAAACCCAGTATTCCCAGATAAGAGACGGGCTCCCTAACCACCAGACCAAGCTGGCTCAGATTTGATCAACAGACCAGGGCATGAAAAAGATCGGGACACGGTTGAATTTTCATATTTTACAGTCAGCCATGAAACACAGTGTCAAGTAAAGGAACACTTGGACAGCAATGCACAATGGCATCTCAAATTCTAGAAAGTAAATTAGGAGCTCTGCTAAAATTAAAAGGGCAGATTGTCAAATTCCTGGAAGGAGAAGACACCTGACACCAACTGGCTCTGCAAGGTAGATTCATGCCAGCGGAAGATTTAGGCCCTGTGCTGGGATTGCCTCATATATCTGGGTGACCCCATCATAGGCAAGGTGGTCACACCTTCACTTTAAACCACTTGTGAATGGAAAGTCCACAAATAAAACGGATAGAAATGGAAAGGTTGAGCAGTTGGATCTGAAGATGGACTAAAGAAGGTTTCAAGTGAAGGCATGACTATGGCCATGGTCCTGCTCCCCCAGCCCCAAGGTAGCACTAAATACCACTGCTGGGAACCTCAGTGCTGGTCACAGGAATTCCAGCAATAGCACTTTTTACTTACCTTCTGAATGGAACCACCATCCTAGTTCCATCCACTGGACATGCGTGGAGGCCAAAACAGGCACATCTCAGCATTCAGGATGCCCGAATGCACACAACAGTAAAACAGACAAAGACCAGAGCACTGCCTAGTTAGGACAGAGTAATTGTGGAAGGAGGGTTTCCTGCATTATCACCTCTTAGCAGAATATCAGGCCTCTGTCTGGAGGCACCCTGAGCTTTCTAGAACCTACTTAAAAATAACAACAATCATCATCATCATCTATATTTTCTCAGGTTTCTCACAACAGTGTGCAATGCAATAGTGCTCTACCTCAACAACTAGGCTCCACCTAGTTCTACCATTTTTTCCCAATATCTCAGCAACCAATACCCACTCCACCCAGAACCTACGCTGCTAGATTCCAAAGCCCGTTTCCCACATGGCTGATCATTTTTGCTATTAAAACTGTGTTTTTACCCTCGCTAATGTTTCTTGTAAACTGCTTTGAGTTTTTTAAAAAAATGAAAAGTGGGATACAAGTGTCTTAAATATGTTGCCCTTCTGCAATATACAAAACAGCATGTCCCGGCCTCAAGGGTTTTAGGTATTTGCAATCAACTCAGGAAAGACAACAGTCAGACAATGTAAAAAGAACAGTATTGTGGCTTTTATTTTCAAGGGAAGAATTCTGCTTTCTCTTAAGCAATTCAGAACATATCAGGGTGCTTCTAGGAACACTTGCTGGGATCCAAGAGCAGGAGAAGGTTTGCCCTTATCTCTGCTTGAGATGCCCATGGACAATTGGTGGGACACTGTGTGCGACAGGATGCTGGACCTGAATGGCTGTGGCCTGATCTAACAGGGCTCGTCTTATGTTCTTATATTCTTATGCTTAAGATGCCCATGGGCAATTGGTGGGCCACTGTGTGGGATGGGGTGTAGGGTTCCTCTTATGTTCTTACAGTATATTCTTATGCATGAGATGCCCATGGGCAACTGGTAGGCCACTGTGTGAGATAGGATACTGGATTAGATGCCCTGTGGCCTGAGACGCCAGGGCTCCTCTTATGTTCTTATATTAAAATGTTTCTTTCCAGTTAAATTAATTTATTTCTATCCCACCCTTTACTGAAAGGTCTCAGGGCGGGTCACAACAGCAAAAACTATTATATATATAACATTAAAATATATCTAATAATATAACAATTCTACCCTCCCTGGCAGGGCAGCACCCAGAGGGAGCAAAAAACTGCTTCATTAGGAGCTGCTGGTGAGCCCCTGCTTTCCAGGAGTGAATGCTGCACGCGGGTGGGGCAGCAGCGCGGCTGCACAATTGTGCAGGCCGCAACACGATCACCATGGCAACATCCTGGCATGTGCCAGATGTTGCCATGGCTGTTGCTGTGGTAATCTGGCTAGGCCAGTGCAGGTGGGTCAGGTCTGGGACTGCCTCAGCGCTTGCAAGTGTGAAGGCATCCCAGCTTGCCCTTCGGTGGGACCAGTACCATTATACCATCTCACTAAGTTAAGTGCGAACAGGTCCCATGATAGTTTCTGAAAACCTTCCCACTGTCTTCATCCCCTGCCTACTCATATATGGGGCACCTGAAGTAGAGCTGCATGGAAGATGGCAAGAATCAGAAAAAAATGAGCGTTTTGTGGGGTCCATTTTCATGCAGATTTGAAGAGAAATAGAAACTTAAAGCAACTTTCCTACCATTAGCAAAACCTGTTCTGATCCTGTCTACCACTTCCTTTTAACTGTCCTGCCCTTGACCCCTTCCCAATCATCACCGCTTCAATACCTGCACTGCTTCCACAAGTGAACCTCTACAAGCCCAGATATTCTTCACAAGAAAGCCATAGATGTTATATTTGATGCAGCTGCCACAGACAGCAGAGGATGATCAACTGCCCTGCTCAACTTGCAATCCAGCCCACTGAGAATGGAATGCTGGGAAACTTACAGTCTAGCAACATCTGGAAGGCTACAGGTTGAAAAGTCCTGTTCTCAGGGGGAGATGGAGAACTTGGTATCCATGAGATAGTGCTAGATTACAGATGTCGAGCTACTGGCTTTGCTGGCTTGGCTTGATGGGAGTCCAACATCTGGCAGACCACAAGTTTCCTGCAACCAGCCTAAGCTTTTCTGATAGATCAGGGCTGTAGTCCACAGACTTCTGCCCAAACGGATTAGGACCTTTTTGCACTTATGTAATCAGGAGGGCTTCACACATTCTAGGATGCTCCATATGCAGGCAGCAATCGCCCCACTACTGGGGGCAAACACTGTGTGGGTTCAGGGCAGGGTGACTGCGGCTGCACAGTTGTGCATCATGTCATGATCACCATAGAGTCATTCTACCTACTCTGTGGTGAAGACCACCACTAGATGTTTTCTGAACCTTGGAGACATGCTGCATGCCCAGAGGCTCTACTGGTGTGTGAATGCCATGCCCTTTGGTCATGCCAGCTCCTCTGTTTGCCCTGTGTGTATGCACCCTAAGTCTTGTTGTGAATTCAGCCATGGTTTGGTCGCGGTCCTTTCAGTAAGAACAAAGACAATGGTAACCCATTGAGGGAACACCATCCCCTCCCCAGGCAGGCACAATTACTATGTTAGATTACCTATTTAATTGGTCTTTATAGATATTTAATTGTGGCCCACTCTAAGATCTTCAGATATAGGGTAGGATAGAAATACAAATACATAAGCGAAATATAAGGATTTTTGGTTTAAACTTCCTCAGGACCATGTCCCACAGAAGTTAAAATCAGGGACAGTGGCCGATGTTTGCCCTGTCCAAAACGTCACCCAAACCTACCTGGGTGAAGTGCAAACACTCCTGTCTGTGAGCATCTGCCTCGCTGCAGCCATGACCATGCACACCGGACCATAGCTATTGCAATCAGCTGACCAAACACAGCGAATGTAAGAACATAAGAGGAGACATGCTGGGTCAGGCCATAGCCCATCTACTCCAACTGCTTCTGGGCATTTTCAAGCAGAAGACAAAGGCAAAACTTTCATCTGCTCTCAAATCCCTGCAAAAGGCCTTTAGAGGCATCCTTCCTGTCTTTCCAGCCTAGAGGAAGTACCTAGGCTTCCATTCTAGTAGCCATTGATACCCCTATGCACAGCTATTCAGCCACAGCAGTTAAGCTGATGAGCAGTTTTTACGGTTCCACAGCTCATAGCGATCAGGGGAGCTCTCAGCCACTCCAAGACGGAAGCAGCTTCATTGTCTGCTAGTGTACACGTGTCAGAGCATTCGCACATCTCCCAAAGGGCCAAGTGCAAAAAGGCCCATAGAGTATCTGTTCATCACCTCTGGGCAACTACTGCCTATTGCACAACCTATCTGGATGAGAGGTTCTAAGTCAGAAAATAATGGAAGCAGAGGGACCTCCAGAATCTGAAGAAGATTCCACAATTGTCTTCCATGTCTGATGGGGACAGCACGAGGCAACTGCAAACCTACTTGTGTGCATACAGGCTTGTCTTCTTATAGTTTCACTTCTAGTTACCCAATATCCAATCCAATTTGCTTTGTTGGTTCTTGCATACTTGGCTGATTTCTGGGTAGCTACAAGCAGGATTACAACGAAGCAAGGCAGCAGACACCAGGGCCCTTTCTGCACTTGGCCTTATTCTGGAATATATCTTGGGATAGGGGTCTGCTGTCCACATACTAATGCAGACTATAGTAGGCTGCCTGCCATAGCCTTCATGAACATGTGGGTAGCAGGTCCCTATTCTGGGGTATAATCCAAAATAAGGCTAAGTGCAGAAAGGCCTCAGGTAAGCATCTGTATTACCGGAAACTCAGCATTGTTGTAGTTTTTCCATAACATATTTCAGGATACCAGCTTGCTATCCTAGTACTACACTAGAAATGCCACAGTTATGTCTGGCATTCCCAATATAGTCCCAGGAGAATAGCAATCTTTAGCCTGATTTGGAAGCATCCTCAGTAAGTCTTTCTCCTGGAATTAATCATGGAGTAAGCAGAAAAACTGCTCTTTGTTCTGACAGGAACATCACAGGTGGTTCTAAAATTAGGCAAATTAGGCAATCACCAAGACCCCCTATCTTCAAAGGCCCACACAGGTTGCTTACCAATAACCATGACACAGGCAAGATACTCTTACCCTATGCCCAAGACTCCATGTGCCTCAAATTTACTATGCACAGCCTCTCACACTGCAGAGGGGAACCAAAATCCTGGAACTTCTTGGAGAATTTTGCCCCCAGAGCCCTATTAGCTTATGAGCTGCTGCTCTTTAACATTTATACAATTCAGTCTTCGGAAATGGGTTTTCGGTTATACTTGGGAAAAATCTGGCCATCCATCAGTAGGGCGGAGTTCTCCCCTCAGGTCCTGTTCTGTGCTTTTTTTCTTTCTTTTTAACTCATCACCTCTAATCATGGAATTTAGGCCCCCTGGTATATCTTAATTCGCACATAACAAAATGGATGCCTCAGAACGACAGCATGGAGCCTTCGTGTTCCCAGTCCTTCTCCAATCCACCTTGCCTAGCACAGAATGTTTAGGAGAGGCAGACCGGTGTGTGAACAATCCCACCACAAAGCCTTCTCAGAGGCACCTCAGAGATGCTTCATTTTGCTACACCTGATCACAGCCTATGTTTACCCCTGAAACCTCCAACTTGAAAGCATGCCTATGTACAGCAAAGCCTCCCTTAGAGCTCACTATCTCACTGGAGAGACAGTGAAGAGCAAGGGATTCCGCTTCATGGGTTCCTGAATTTTCTCCAGGCCTCACGGCAGCCATTTTGTAGCTGGCATCCACAGTACCTTCTAAGATTACCACATGTCCCCTAAGGCCTACGAAGGTTAGGGGACCTAGTCTATACTAACTGCAAAGCAGCTCTCCGAGGTAGAGGAAGTCACAGCTTGCATGTTAGGTTTAGTAACTTTATAGTGCCAGTTAAGCTAATAACTCTTTATGCAAAGCAAGAGCTTCACCAGAAAATGAACTCTCTGCCTTCTTGACCTGTTATAGTTACAGATGTTCCCCTATTAGAAGCCAGGAGAAAACAGCCCCAGAGTTGTCTTTTTCTAACAGCTAAGGCCCTGCAAGCACAACCTGCAGCAACATAAGCCAAAATCCTGATGCCAGTGAGAAAATGTATTTCAAATCAAGGAGAGAAAATCTACTGAAAAATATCTGGGATCAGGAAAAAGGCAAGATTGCTTCTCTGGGTCTGAAAGAAGGGTTACGGCTAACCTGGCCTCTTACCCTCTACTCCTCTGCCCCAAGTGAATAGATACAGGGGAAAAAACTATATATTTTTTAACATTCCAATCTTCCAAACAAAGGTAGTTTGACAAATCTGCACAACCCTCAGTCCAGGTTTTCTTTTAGCACAGAATTTTGATTTTAAGGGCAACCATGCTTTCCTCTGCTACAATTCCAAAGCTAATTTGCTTCGCTCCGGCAGTTAACATTTAGGGGTTCAGTTTTATATAACAGCATTCCAGGAAAGATTTCAGCGACCAGAAAACAATGGGAGGAGCAAATTAGCACTGACAGAAAATACAGGACAGAAAAAATGCTGTTCTGCTATGGAATTTCATTCCAGCAGCCATTTTAATGGAAAGATCCTATTCTTCCTCAGCTCAGCCAAAATGGACCAAGCAGTAATGTCTTCAGTTACACACAGGAAGACCCATGGGTGCTGGGACCATGAACATGAACAGCACTAACACAAACACAACACAACAAATACGGTGCAACACATACACAGCTGTGGCTAGTTGACAATGCCAGAAAGGGAAATCAGGTGCAGGGTTTTATCTCCCTTTCTAAATAGGATTGTCCCCTGCAGGTACCAAAGCAGAAGGAAAGAGAAGATGGAGGGAAAGAGGAGGGAAGGAAAAAAGAAAGAGAGGAAGGAAGGAAAGATGGGAAGGAGAGAAGGAGGAAGAGAAACAGAAAAGCAAAAAGGAAGGAAGGAAGGAAGAAGAAGAAGAAGAGTTGGCTTTTCTACCCCGCTTTTCTCACCCATTTAAAGGGACTCAAAGCAGCTGACAAACCTGCTGTTCTTCTCCCCACAACAGAACACCCTGTGAGGTAGGTGGGCCTGTGAGAGCTCAGAAGAGAGCTGTGACTAGCCCAAGGTCACCCAGCTGGCTTCATGGGGGAGGGCGGAATCAAACCCAGTATTTCCCAGATAAGAGTCCTGCTCCCTAACCACTAGACCAAACTGGCTCACTAGGAAAAGAGGAAAGGAAAGAGAGAAGGAAGGAAGGAGGGAGGGAGGAAGGGAAGAAAGGAGAGGGGGTCAGGCAGGCAGGCAGGGAGAGAGGGTGAGGCTATGATAGCTTGATAAAAGGCAAAACAAAACAGGAGAACAAAGAACGGTGGGGCAACCCCAGGCAGAAAATACACACAGACTGTTCTAGATGCTGGGAGCTGCTTCAGGGCTGATCAATCCAGCCTTCTGCTCCAGAGGGAAAAGGGAAGGGCAAATTTGAAGGTCAACCGGTGTGACAGCCTTACCTCAGCGGCTTCCTTCTCAAATTTCTCAATGGTCCTTTTGTCAATGCCCCCGCATTTGTAAATGAGGTGGCCGGTGGTGGTCGATTTGCCAGAGTCCACATGTCCAATGACAACAATGTTGATGTGCGTCTTCTCCTTCCCCATCCTTCCGCTTGGCTTGTGCTTAACGGCCGGTGCTAGCAAAGGGATGGAAAACTCAGCAGCGGCGGCGGCTGTGACCGGAGGCGGCTGCAACAAAGAGGGCAAAGGAGGAGTAGATCAGTTGCAGGGTCGCCAAGAGCAACAGGGATACAACACGGTGCCACCAGCCGCGCAACGCCGACGAGCAGCTCTAGTCTCGCGTCCCACAGGCACCGCGTCCAGTAACACATCTAAGCCTGTAGCAGAGACACTAGATCTTAATGCCAGGCTGAATGTAGGCCAGGGAGGAGGATTTTCTGCCTGTGGTGGGCACATCACCCAAAACTGCGCTTCTTCTCTTCTTGCTGTCTGAACAGTCAGCCAAGGTGGTCGCTGCTCCCCTCTCAGTCGAAGGTAACTGCATCAGCCACTTCTTGCCCAAGGGAAGGTCCTTTTGCAGAACTGGGGGCCACGCCATGCTCACCAATTACTCAAACCCCTTACCCAAATTGTTCTTGTTGGGTACCACCAAGTCGTGCTGACTCCTGGCATGGGCACCCTTATGCAGTTTTCTTGGCAGACATACAGAAGTAGCTTGCCATTCCCTACCTCTGGGAAAAGGCCAGGGGCTGAACTGGCACCCTTCTGCCTTCCCAGGCAGTTTGCTCTACCACTGAGCTACAACCACTCCCAGACTTGTGGGGCCCCTTAGACCCCCCTGGCCGCCCCTACACAGTTTTCTTGGCAGGGATACAGAAGGGCTTTGCCTACTTCCGGAGAGAGGCTGTGGATCGAACCGGCAACCCTGTTTTTAAAGCAGTTTGCTCTGACACTGAACTATAGCCACTCCCAGGCTCCATGGACCCCCTCTACGCAGTTTCCGTGGCAGAGGGACAAAAGTGGTTTGCCATTGCCTGCTTCTGGGGAGAAGCTGAGGATCGAATTAACAGTCCTCCTCTTTCCAGGCTGCTTGCATTACCAGAACTAAAGCCCCTCCCAAAATAGATGGCTCTAAAAAAGAAAATATATATTTTCAGCGCATATTGTATTCATTCAGAAAACACATCTCCCCTCCCCACTCATCAATCAGTACCTAGTCCACAACCTGCTCTCCCCTGCTGGATTCTGCCACCCCCTCCCATGTTATTCAGATCCACCTTCGGTAATTTCCGCGTAAGCTCATCCGTGGAAAGGACAATATGGTGCCCACAGATGGAAAGAGCCAGAAATAGATTCCCATGTGCCTCCTCCGGGAACTGGAAGCCGGCAGCCCAGAATTCTAGGAGGAGGGGGGGGGTGAAGGGAGCAGCTCAGCTTTCTCCTCTATACCAAGATATAATAAAACGCTCATCTAACCAGCCTTAAACCCTTTTGCAAAACATTAAAGCACTGAGCCGCTCACCTGTTTCAGTAGCACGCACTTGAATTATTTTTTTAATGCAGTTTTGTAACTGGGCTTCTCCTAGGCAGTGAAAGAGATTTCTACCATTCCACACTCACCCATTGCTTAATATTTAAAAAGTGCAAAACCTACTTCATCTGATCAATGGACTGGGCATTCTGATGGGATATTGGGGGAAGGAAGCCTAGATTTTTGCAGACCACGCATCCACCTTCAAAGGCTGCAAATCTGAGATAATAAAATAAACCACCAAATATTCCAGAAGCCTCTATATATAAATACATTCCCGCCTCTTTCTGTCGCTCTTCCCCCAGGACCTAAGGTGGCTAAATACATTATGTCACCATGGGGGGGGGTTATTTGTTATTTGCATACTTTGACGATCAAGGTTAGGGTAAAATCTCAAAAATCACCATGCATTTTCATTGCTCTACACCGGGGGGGGGGGGGAGAATGAAGGCTCTTCCTTCCCTCCCCCATCCTAGCCCTTGGCCATAGGTTATTTTTAAAACCCAACCTAAGCTATTTCAGAGTCCCTGATAGTTAAACATCGCACAAACCGCCACGTGTGTGTGTATGTGTGTCACAGTTTTGCCAAAAAAATGCAAAACACCTACCTTTCCTTCCTTACCCTGATTTATCCCTCCCACCCACCCACCCACCCACCCAAAAAAATCGTATCATTGTTTTTAGAAAGGCTAAAAATGAAGCTGCAAATTAGAATATTAGAGATATCAAGGTCAAATGAATCCAGGTACACGAGGCGCCCCAGCATTGCTTATGGACAGCCTCCCAACCCTAAAGAAGGGATCTAAATTCTATAAGCTTTGGAGGTCCGAAACATGAAGGGGGGGGGGGAGAGAGATAACGGCACAATCTCTCCCTGCCTCCCCCCCCCCCAGTTTTTAATCACAAGGCTTAACAAATCCAGAGGCCGCCGTCTGCGCCAGCCAGCCAGGGCCAGGAGGGCGACCAGAACCAGTTCACCCCAACCATTATTAGTAGGACCCTAAACGCCTCCAGGGTAGCAGGCTTAACAGCATTCGGGATCGCGCCTCGAAGGCATAAATGGCACACGCTCCAGCTTTAAGGTCTCTCCTCCTCCCTCGGTTATCACACCTGCGACGCACTTTTCAGGCGGGGGGTGGCAGGAAGCGCCCAGCGAATTGCGCGCACCCAAAGGTAAGAAGAGGAGCGTGCATTAAGGGAATTAATGCTTGCAAGGGCGAGGGTGGGGTGGGGGAACACACCACATTTTGCAAACAAGGAAGTCCTCCATTTATACTACAAATCGTAGCCTGGGCCGTTATGCCTCCTGCTTTTTCTTTCCGCTTGCAAGAAGCCTTCATCATGACCGTGATCATCATTAAATAATAATAATGATGATGATAAACAGTGCCTTCTTCCACCCATTCCCCCCTCCCCCGGCCACTTTATTTCTCCCAAAGCTCCACCCTCTCCGTCCGATCTTCAAAGGCGATCCAAGATCGACCCGCAGTGAGACCGTGTGGACGCCCCTTCCCACGAATACACTTGCTTGCTTCCCTCCCCGCTTTTTGCAAAAGATGCGCGATGGTGCCTCGCAAGCCGTGGAGGGGGGGGGAGAGGAGAGAAATAAATAAATAAATAGGGAATTGGTGAAGGTGGATCGGGGAGGGGGGGTAGGAGATGGGAAAGCCGATGGGCTGCTGCTGCTGCTTTTATTCCGCAGCGAGAGCTTTTTGGGGAGTGCTTACCGGCAGCTGCGGTCTCGACAGCAGAGGCTGCTTGCTTGGGCTCCAGCGGCTTTATTTCGCCAGGAGGGGGTCCACCTATTGACGGGGACGGCGCAATGCAGTCACCCCCTCCTCTTCCTCCTCCCCTCGCACTACAGCATTGCGGTACAGACAGGAGGAGAAGGAGAAAGAGAGAGAGAGAGAGGAGCCAGAAGGAGGCTGGGAAGAGAAGGGGGTGGGAGAGCGAGCATGCAATGCTATGCAATCAATGCCATGCCATGCAATGCTCGCGCGCATGTATGCATGCATGCATGCACGTGTGGATGCGAATCAAAACTGCCTACGCGCTGCTGCTGGCAAACAACAAGAGCGGAAAACCGAGGGAGGAAAGAAGGAAGTGAAGATTAAAAGCGAAGCAGCAGGACCAAATGGGACCAAGAAGAGGCAGACACCCGGGGCTCCCTTAGGAGGCAGCCGTGGGAGGGTTGCTCTGCGTTGCCTTGGAATTATTTGCGATGATTTACTCTTCCACGCTCAGCCCCAGTTCAATAGAATAGATTATTCTGCAGGGCGTGAAATCGCGGAGGTTGTTGAAACGGGTTAGGTTTGACAGTAAGAGTCCCCAACGTGGTGACCCTGACAGGGCCCTCTTTGCGGCGTCCCCTCCTAGCGCGCACAAGAGAGGATTTGAACCCTTTAAAATCAAATGGCCCAAGCAGATGGTTGATTTCTGTATTATTATTTTTTGTCGAGAGCTCTGAATCTACGTGCTTCCTTCTCAGCGCTAAAAATGGGGGTCATTTTTAATCCCAATTTTCTGTTCTCCATATGCCCTGCAATAGCTTGTCAGCCTCCCCCACCTGCATCCACAAGTCGGGTCAAAAGGGAAAGGCCTATAAGCATTTTCAGTGCATTGGTCCTAGACAGCCCTTTTAAAAAGAGAATGGACATTTTGGCTAAAGTGAAATTTCTTCCAAAAGAATCTTTTTAGAGGAAAGACACACACACACAAAAAGGTATCAGGAAGTATATGCTGTCTCACTGTTACGGTCAAATTACGCACTACGCACTACGCAAGGAATCAAT
>MTQE01002217.1:7900508-7920049 GCA_014337955.1 Aspidoscelis marmoratus
AGTACCCAGTGTGTTTCCACAAGTGGTCTAGCACCCAATAGCAATGGGTACCTGCTATAGAAATGCCAGAGCACCCATGTGCAAATCCGGATCTACCCACGAGGGGTCTGCCTGTCACCCCAGGTGTTTTGGAGGACAGGGGGTGCAATCTCCATAGACGCTCCGGAGAAACTTCGAAGATCCTCCGGAGTGGCTCTGTAGAATCTCTGGAGTGATCTGCCACTAACCTGCAAGATCCTCTGGAGCCTTTGACAGCGGCATTGCTCTCACAAGGGGTTCTCTTCAGAGCCTGTGCTAATCTCTGAAGGCAACTTTGGAGGGACTTCAGAGGGACTTTGAAGTTTTGAGTTTGGGGCATCCCCCCCCATGTGTGCCCCCCCAAGCCTCCTCTAGACCCCATTGCCCAATTGTAGTGGAAACAGGCTCCCTATAATCCGGATTTGATGGCTGAAGACCCCACTGTAGACCCCTTTAATGGGGTCTACAGGAAGTCTGGATTATAGATCCTGAAGGACCCATATGATCCGGATTTCCCTACGTCTAGTAGAAACAAATGTGGCTCTAATGGGGTCTGTAGTGTAAATGGGGTCATCCTGCTCTGAGCCTAATGGGTCCTTAATGGGTCCTTCAATGGGTACTTAGTGCTAGTGGAAAAACACCAAATATCTCTGCTAGGTAGTGCAGGCCACCTTCAGAATGAGACGACACACGAGCAAACGGATGAGTCAATCTCTTCCCACATTATCTAGCCCAAAGCTGGTATTTCTGAGTTAATTATTGCCAAAAGGAAACCACTTCTCACTTCGCTGATGCGTTTCCTCTTTGCCTCTGAAAGTGGCTTGAAGCTGGATTAAAACACAGGTGTGAACACAGTATGTAAGTAAATGAGTAGACCACGGCAGGTCCTGAAACAACTCCTGAGGACCAAGGCTTGCTTTTCTTCCTCTTCTTTTTTGTCATAATTCCTGGTAAAAAAAATCACTCATTTTTATTTTTGTCAGAGGTGGCCAAATGCTGATCGCACGACAGGGAAAGGCTGCCCTGGAGATGTGATAATCTGGTACCTTCAAAAGACCTAAGAAGAAGGACAGCCCATCAACAGGACATTTGGACGTAGCTCCCAACCCTCCTAGATTTATCATGGCTTCATGCAATCTTTCCACCTGTTACTTCAAAGAGCTACAATTAGGGATGAGCAGGAATATTTGTAACATCTGAAATTCACCCGAATTTGCCTAAATTCAAATCTAATGCTGGCACATTTGAAGACTGACCTTCAAATTCAAATCAATTACTTCGGAACATTCATATGAAGGTTTGTTACATTCATGAACCTGGGGAGGTGGGAAAGCAGCTGCACCGGTCACATGCCCAACAGATACAGTGTGGATTTGAAGTGGACTGAGAGCAGATTCAAAGTGGATTCAAGGCAGGTTTGACACATTCAGAGCAGATACATAGGAGATTCGTATGAGATATGTAGGGGATTCATATGTGATTTGTGTTGAACATTCATGATGAATTCATATCAAACATTTGTATTGAATTTGAATCCTACATTTATTTATTTACTATTTATTTACATTTCTATCCCGCCCCATACTCGCCCCATACCATGTGAAGGGCATCGATTTGAACGAATATGAATTTTATTGCATTCTGTTCAATACAAAACGATTCCCCCCCCAAAAAAAATTGTGCACGTCTCTAGCTACAATCATGTGTTTAATTGCTTTCATTTAGATTTTTGCATGCAGCAGGAAATCAGATCCCCTTAATGGCCCAATAAATATATGATAGTGACTTCATTCCATTAAACATTTCCCATCTTGCAATTTCAGTTCTGTGCTAAGCTGCTGGGGAACGTTATATATTGACAAGTAAACAGTCAGTTTCAGAAGTTGGTTTCCTTCTCTTGCATAAGCTGAGATGAATGATGCAATGAACTGAGCATGTGGGACCATGCAGGCAATGACGACAAACTCCCAGAAGAAATAAGGTAAGGCATGGAGTTTTCTTCCCTTGAAAATAATACAGTGTTTACTAAAGGAGTTATTAAACTTAACTAATTCCTTACCTGGTACGTCCAGCAGCGAATAGGGATGTGAAATGATCCAAATGTTCAAAAATCCATATTCGTACGAATAGATTGCATTTGAACGTGGTATAATTTTATTGCATACGAATCTATTCGTCTGTATTCATACGAACATTAGTTACGTATCTGATATGACTAGATATGCATCTGATATGAACAGATACTTAGCTGATATGTTTCCCCAGCTTGACAAACGTCCGAACTATTCGTATGAATGCCCAGAAACATCCGTATTTTTTCGAATGTTAGTATATGAATACCGTAACATTCTATTCAAGTTCGAATGTCTGAATTCAGGCGAATTTTGAAGGTGACGAATATTCGTGCAGATCTGCAGCGGCGAGCATCTGTTCCAGTGCTCTGGGGTAGTCTGACACCCACACAGTTGCAGAGGGTGCCACAAACAAAATGGCAGAGCCCTGAAGAGGACTAGCCCCAGAATCGGTCACAGGTGAGTGACCGATCAAGTGCAGCATGGGCTATAGTTTTCTAGTGCTCACAAGTGTGAACACTAGTTAACATTGGGTGATTACATGCCTTTCCCATCCAGCGGACGGGAAGGGAAGTGTGAGATCGCCCCATGACACATAAAATTTGGCATTGCAAGCTTTCCAGAAAATCCACCAGTGTCCCCCCAGATCACAGTATGGCAGTGTTTCCCAAACTTCTGGCATATGTGTACCCCTTCTATAATTTTTGTAATGCTGAGTACCCCTCATAAAAAACATTAGGGATAAAAATTGTATTTTATAAAAATAATCAAAATCAGTGGAACTTAACTAAAGCACGATAACAGGCGCCCGGAACTAACTATTAAAGAAGTAAGTTGTCTCTGTAACAAAGTGCAGTATATTCACACCGTGTCACGCCTCACAAGACCGTTAGATAACACTGCAATTCTCCGGCGTTTAAACAGCTCCGCGGCTCAACGTCAACTCATAATGTTCCCGCAGTTTAAAAATGGCCGAACCTGAGCTGCGCGAAGGATGCGCAGAAGTTCCTGCCATAATGAGTTGCGATACGATGTACGATGGCCCCAGTTCCCGTGTAAAAACTGCGATACGCGCCTATTTCTTTCCTTGTTCTGTGGGCGCAGCTAAGCACGGTGCAGTGGATATTCCCACGTGATACCCACCAAACTCCGGTGCAACGCGTACCCCCACCAAACTCTTCCCGTACCCCTGGGGGTACGTGTACCACACTTTGGGAAACACTGCAGTATGGGAAAGAAAGACCAGACCAGACATAAAGTGTTCTTGCTCATTATTTATGTACAAATATAATGGCACAATCCATGCAGTGCCACTGTGGTGCCATGAGGATACAGTCACGGCACATGGTCCACATGTTCCTGCATCCTAATTGTGTGGTGGGTGCACTGGAAGAGCATGGGTTCTGCGTAACCCTACACTTAACCCGCAAACAGTTTGGCTAAGTGCTCTTATGAGTGTTGTGATGATACAGTTGGGAAAGGCAGTGTGACAACACTCTCTTCAACCAACCACCATTGTCAAGACACAGATATACCAGTTCTTCATTCTGGGGCATTCCCTGTGTTCAGGAAAACATAACCACAGTAGAAATACCAAGGTTTAATTCCCTACTACAATGAGAGGGTCCAGGTGCGTGAAATGCTGCTGCTTTTCAGAGAGCTGTTCCCAACATGCTTTACATAAGAACACAAGAGGATCCCTGCTGGATCAGGCCACAGCCCATCTACTCTAGCATCCCATCTCACACGGTGGCCCACCAAGTGCCCGTTGGCATCTCAAGCAGAGACAGGGGCAAACCTTCTCCTGCTCTCGAATCCCAGCAAATGGCCTTAGAAGTATCCTGTCTGTCCCCAAAGCTGTCAGTCTGTAATAGGGGTGTGCATAAATATTAGAAGGTATTCAAAATGTGATCCAATTCGTCCGAATTTCGACAGTCTAAGTAGAATCGAATGTCCATAAATTTGAATTTAAAGATTCAAACGAGTTTCGAATTTCAGATCTATTTGTTCGAATTATCCAGACATTTGGATAATTCGTACACAATGTCTACTTACAGGTATGCATCTTTCCCGCATCCGTACACATGGGACAAAAACGGGTTGCATACGGGATAACTACGGGATGCATACAGATGTGTGGGGATGTCCCGTAACTCCATCTCGGAGAAAGATGGACTGGAAGCAGCAGGCATGGACTGGCTGGCACTGGGGTGCAAGGTTTTTTTTTTTTTAAAGAGTACAATTTCCCAGGCACAGCACAGTTTGTCCACTTGGCTAATACGGGCAGGACTGAGAGAAGGAAGAACCTGTGCCAAATAATTGGGTTATTTTCTTTCAAGTCCAATGTGTACTATGTTATCATGATTAATGTGCAGTTACTTTCTCGACAGGGTGCAGAGTTTATTCCGTTCCCCACCTTGATCTTGGTTAACACTGCCAAGTACATGGTGCTAATTGAAACCTTTTTCTTCTTCTTCTTCTTCAATGTTTAGCAACCTTGCTGATAACAAAACACATATGCGAAAAAGCCATGAAATTGCCAACAAGGAATCCAGAGTACTTGATTTTTTAAGGTCATGAGCGAATATGAAAAAATCAGCAGCAGGGAGTGAACAGAGAAGTGACTCGCTTTGGGAAATAGAAAAGAAAAAGGCTGCAATCCCAGCTTCACATTCTTGGGAATATACACCAGTAACAAATGCAGTAAGACTGCAGGCCTTTCACGGTATAAATTCATGTCTCTTTGTCTATTTTATTTCTTTCCAAATTCAAAACTTATAAAATAAAATGTGCAAAACTATCAGTTTCTTCAGACCTCTTTTTTGCAGGTGCATTATAGGCTTCGGGCACACTTAACACAGTCTGGGTGCTTTTTCGTGCTGCAAATTTAATGTGAAAGTGTGGGAAACTGTGCGCAGAATATGCATTGCATCACAGAAGCTCTACACAGTGGAAACCTTTTTTGTTTATTCAGATTTGCTCCCTGCCCTATCGTAGTGGAAGTTCTACTGGTTCTTACTTTCAGGAACTACTGTTAAGAGGTGAAGGTTTTTACCTTTGTCCTCGGCTTGAGATGCCCAGAAGCAATCGGTGGGCCACTGTGTGCGACGGGATGCTGGTGTAGATGGGCTGTGTGGCTTGATCCGGCAGGGCTTCTCTTAGGTTCCTGTATAGTTAGGACGCCTCTAAAGCAGTGTTTCCAAAACTTTTGACATATGTGTACCCCTTCTATAATTTTTGTAACGCTGAGTACCCCTCATAAAAAACATTAGAGATAAAAATTGTATTTTATAAAAAAAAATCAAAATCAGTGGAACTCATTAAAGCACGATAACAGGCACCCGGAACTATTAAAGTAGTAAGTTGTCTCTGTAACGAAGTGCGGTATATTCACGCCATGTCACGCCTCACAAGACCATTAGATAACACTGCGATTCTCCGGCGTTTAAACAGCTCCACAGCTCCACGTCAACTGTTAACGTTCCTGCAGTTTAAAAATGGCCGAACCCGAGCTGCGCGAAGGATGCGCAGAAGTTCCCGCCATAATGAGTTGCGATACGATGTACGATGGCCCCAGTTCCCGTGTAAAAACTGCGATACGTGCCTATTTCTTTCCTTGTTCTGTGGGCGCAGCTAAGCACGGTGCAGTGAATATTCCCATGTGATCCCCAACAAACTCCGGTGCAATGCGTACCCCCACCAAACTCTTCCCCTACCCCTGGGGTACGCGCACCACACTTTGGGAAACACTGCTCTAAAGATAATCTGCAGGGAACTGAGAGCAGCTGAATGCTTTGATTTGTCTTCTGCTTGAGATGTCCATAAGCAATTTGTAGGCCACTGTGTGAGACAGGATGCTGAACCAGAGACCTATTTGTACTATGGCCTCCAGTCAATAATTAGTGCGCTTCTGGGGAAGGGCATATGCACATGGAGTAGGCCGTTAGAGCCTACAAGTGTGCCCGGAAGTGCACTAATCATTGATTAGTTGTGGAGCAGGAAGTCGTGCTCCACATGTTAGCCAACATTAGCTAATCACTTACCTCAGGCATCCAGCAGCTCAACCATTCACTCCTGCTGGTGCTCCAGGGTCCTTTGGGGTACCGCGCAAGCACGCTGGGACCTCGGATGACCACAGACACGACTGCATGTGTGTGGGAGCATCAGCGTCATCAAGGCGATGGCACTGATGGACACGCAGTCGTGGAGACATCGCTCCCAATATGGCGGGACCCAAAGAGGGACTGGGGCCCGGGATCGATTAAGGTGAACATCTGATCCCGGGGGATTGGGACCAGGTAAAGCTGACTAGGTCATCGCTGTGTTGGGTCATCGCGCTCCTTTCCTGTCCAGCAGATGGGAAGGGTAGTGCAAAAATGCCTCAGATGGGCTTTGGCCTGATCCAGCAGGGCTCCTCTTTTATTCTTATGATAAAAAATAAGTGAATCAGTTTTTTTTAACCAGGGTTTCCAGCTAAGTGTGAATATGGCCCAGTCCAGACCATTATGGTGCCACTATGGTGTGGTTGCAACGCGTATATAAAACATGCAAAACGCTATTGCTGGGAAATCCCAGTGTTGGTTGTGGGTTTTCCAGAAACAGCGCGTTTTCTTACCTTCTGGACAGAGCCACCATGCGTGAAAGCTGAAAGAGTTGTCTGTGCATGTGTTGGTGGTAACATGCGCTTTCTGGGGTTTTGGTACTGGGTCTGGCCGAATACCTGAATATCCACGGCATCAGACTTGGGAGCGATAATGCCGGGGAGGCAATACACCACATTATCACTTCCTAGCGGGCTATCTGGCGGCCATCATGAAGGCAGGCCAAGTCACTGCAGCAGTTTTAGCCTTGCAGAAACAAATGCCCATGCCCGATGCCTGCAGAATCCTTGTTGATGCCAGCGAGCAATAAATGTTTTTGCTGAAACAGGACTTTGGCCTGTTAGGGAGGAGTGGCCTTCACCCTATGAATGCTACAGGCTGCAGGAATCTCTAGGATCACCCTTGAAGAAAACCATGGCAAACCCCTTCTGCACTGTTGCCAAGAAAGCAGCAGAGACACCGCTGTGGGATCAGCTTGTCACCCTTGACTGAAGGTCCGCTGAGCATGGATGTTGCTCTTTGGCTTTCAGCGGGGCTTTTTTAAAGTATATTTTTAACTGGCTGCCTTCTTTTCTTATATAAAGCTTTTATTACTTTCTGATTTTCTCCTTTCTTAATTGTGGATCTTGTTGTGCAGAGATCAGGACTTAAAAACAAAATGGAAACGGGAATATGAACAGAGCAAAACAAAATAAAAATCCCTATGTATATAGAAGTGTCAGTCATTCAACAATGACTCCAGATGCTAGGATTTAATAATGTGTACGGGGTTTAAACACCCTCCATCATTGCTTCCTAGTCAGACAGTGTTGTGGCTGGCGCTGTCTTTGTGCATATAAAACATGCAAAACACTATTGCTGGGAAACCCCAGTGTTGGTTGTGGGTTTTCTTACCTTCTGGACAGAGCCACCATGCCTTCGTGAACAGCCTTTCATTTTCAGCCTCTACGCATGTGCGGTACACGGAGAAACGAGGGCCACTCTGTCCCCAAGGAGAGAGAGAGAGAGGAGAGTTGGCTTTTCTACCCGGCTTTTCTCACCCACTTAAGGGGACTCAAAGTGACTGACAAAGCTTCTGTTCTTCTCCTCACAACAGAACACCCTGTGAGGTAGGTGGGGCTGTAAGAGCTCAGCAGAGAGCTGTGACTAGCCCAAGGTCACCCAGCTGGCTTTGTGGGGGAGGGCGGAATCGAACCCAGTATTCCCAGATAAGTGTTCGGCACCCTAACCACTAGACCAAATTTTCACACATTTGAAGAGAGAAATAGTGTGGTCCTTGTGGGGTTCCCACAGATACACGTGTGGCAACCCCACCAAACGGGCACCATAATGGCACCGTGTTCCCTCCATCTGGATGGAGCTTTATAAACTTTATACAGCCCTGTAAAGTAGATTAGGATACAGTCTCACCCCTGTATCCAATGGGGATACGTTCCGGCTCCTACCGTGGTTACCTGAAACCATGGATAATCGCAAACAGGCATTCCGGTTCTGGGTCACGCATCTCCAGAACCAGAACTGGTTTTCTGGCCCCTGGAAGGCCTATCTTGGCCTCCAGAGAACATTGGGATAGGCAGGCAACACCACCGGGCGCCTCACACCTGCCTCCTTACATTTTAGGATGGGCTCTGGTGGCCTCATGTGCTTATTCCAATGCTCTACGGAGGCCAAAATAGGCCTTCCAGTTCTGAGTGCTCTTCCCTAATGGCGCTCACAGGGGGTGGGGTAGGTCTGATCCAGTAACCGTGGTTGACTGAAATCAGTAGATACGGGGGTCCGACTGTACTATTAATCTTCCCCATTTTACATACCTAAATTTGAAACAAGCCTGAAAAACATGAGTTGGCCCAAACTGGGATGGTCAAGTCTGTTTCCCAGCAGCTTGGATTTTGCACTAACCTGCGGCCTTATCACACTTAGGCCAGTAGTGAATAATTAGTGAACTTCTGGGGAAGGGCATCTGCACTTGGAGGAGGCTACTACAGCCTCCGAGCGGCCCCTGACTGCCCAGATGTCCCCTAATTATTCACTAGGCATGGAGCATGAAATTGTGCTCCACACCTTTACTAACCTTACCCAGGGACTTACGAGCAGCGTCCAGCAGCAAGGATTCGCACCTCTTCCGGTGCTCCGGGGACATCTGAGATGCCGCGTAAGCATGCTGGCACCTGGGATGAGCATAAGTGCAACTGCACGTGTGTAGAGCATCAGCATCATGGTGAGAGCACTGATGCACGTGTAGTCATGGAGGGTGCCACAACCAAAGTGGCGATGCCCTGAAAAGGACCAACCCCCCGGATCAGTCACAGGTGAGTGACCAATCGTGCAGGACTCGGCCTGTAAGTGGCTAGCGCTGTCTATGTTGGGTGGTTACACTCCTTTCCCATCCAGCGTACGGGAAGGGAAGTGTGAAATCGCCCCTGGTCCAATAGATTTGGATGAAGCAATTTGTCCCTTGCCTGGGACATGCGAGTGCTAGTTAACATTGGGTCACTGCATTTCAGAAGCACCCCTGAAGATGGATTGAAGAAGGACTGAAGTGAAGGTGTGGCCAAGGCCTTGAGGAATGGCTGGGCAAAATGAGAGAAAGAGGCCATGGCTCTCTAGTCTGTCTAGCTTCCATTACGGGTGGCAGCCTTTTGAATTTGTTATCCCCAGGGGTAAACGATGGAATGTGGAAAAAAGTCCCCTTTCCGGAACTAAATCTTCCATGATCTTCAATCTACTGGGAATGACAGTTCAAAGAAAGGGGGAAATGTTCAGCTCCTGACAGAGTGATAGCTAAATGCCGATAGTGTTGCAAACTGCGGAGACAAAAGAAAGGTAAATATCAGGCATTGAGGTTAGATGCCAAAGAACACAAGGGATAAGGCAAACCAGGTATGTTGCAAAGCACGTAACTGTATTTACCAAGTTTCTTCCTCCAAAAGCACAAAGGAGGTGTTTATTGAGGGAGAAAGGGATGAAATGGGAGGGGAGGGTTAATCCTATTCCTCGCCTGCTGGTTCAGGGGCTGTAACCCTTTCTGCACTGGATTATATCTCAGAATAGGGACCTGCCATCTGTTTGCTAGTACAGCCTATTGCAGGCCCTGGCAGGAACTGCTTTGGTCCTGGGCTGTTTTGAGACCTACAGATACTGCGCATTCCTATGCAAAGTCGGGGTCTGGCCATCACACCTGTCGCCTGATACTCTGTAGTGGCGGTGCATTGTGCCACCACTACTGCGAATTTACCTACTGCGGAACGATGAACACTTGCTACGCAATATCAGGTAAATTCGAAGTTTCCCGCCAGTCCAGACAGGATGGCGAGAACAGCCAACGGGAGCTGAGATTGCAGCTCAGCTCCCCTTGGCTGCCCCGTCCCACGTGACGCGCACCTCACTGCTACTTTCTCTGAGAAAGCTAGGGGAGGCTGCTGTAGTCTGGACAGCGGGTCGTGGTTTCGGCAGCTGCGCTTTTTTCTATAAGAGCGGGTTTAGGGTGTCTCTCCACTTACCATTCTTAATCCGCATCTTAGAAGATCCGGATCTTTGAAATGGGGTCCTCAATGAATCCGTTCCTTGAAGATCCGGATCTTTGCAAGGACCCAATGCTTCTCTACTAGCAGTCAAGCACCAATGGGTGCTAAACGGGGTCGCGGTGCGGATGCAGAAGCACCCATCAGGCAAATCCGTTCTGCCCTAAGCAGAAGCCTATAGTGCAACACAATTGCTCGGTGTGGACACCCCCTCAAGGGCCACTTCTGTTGACGGTGGGTTTGGTGGAGAGGTAAAGGTTCGTAGCAGGTTACGTAGCAGTTACGAAGTCCGGCACACACTCCACAGCCGAATTGCATAGTTCATCTACAGAGATGCCATCGGACGCAAGGGACTGGCCATTTGGCAGCTATCCATCTACGTAGGCAGCTACATTGCAGCTCTGCAACCTGCGCTCAACTTTGTACAAAGGAAGGGCATGGCTACGTAGATGTGAGTGGCGAAACGGGGCCGGGGCCGGAGCCGGAACTGCCCTGCTGTAAATGGTGGCTGCTAAAAAAATCCTGGACCCCATTGCCACAATCGCAGTGTGAACCGGTGCCCTCAATCTGGTCTTCAAGGCTGAAGACCAGATCGAAGACACCTTTAAAAGGGGTCCACAGGGGGTGGGGTTCCCACTAGCACTAAGTACCCATTAAGGACCTTTTAGAGACCCATTAAGGATCCATTAGGCTGAGATCAGGAAGACCCTGTTTCATCTCCAGACCCCATTAGAACCTGATTTGTTCACACCTGTACTAGGGAAATCCTGATTAAATGGGTCCTTCAGGACCTATAATCCGGATATCCTGTGGACCTCATTAAAGGGGTCTACAATCCGGTCTTCAATCTGGATTAGACGCGTTGATCCCCCAAAATGTGGTGTGATGGACGTCTCCCACTTGGGTACAGACGGATGCTCCACATGGGTGTTCCGGCGTTCTCACTGCGAGCTTGCCTAGAACCCATTAATATTGGGTGTTACACTGCCCACAGAGATGCATTGGGTACTTCCTTAGATTTGGATTTTCTAAATCCAGATTAGTTGAAGGACCCATTTCTTAGATCCAAATGAAGGGAGGTAAGTGGGAAAAAACCCAGGAAGTCTGGATTTAAGAGCCTCAGGACCTTATTCAATCCGGACTTCCCTTATGCTGGTGTGAACAGATGGGGTCCTAATGGGGTCTCGTGTGGGAACAGAGACTTACTGATCGGTACCAATTGATTACTGATTGGGTGCCTAATGGGTTTTAAATGGGTGCCTCCTGCTAGTGGAAAAAAACCCCTTATTCTGCTAATCTGGATACAACCCTGGTCATAATGCCTGCGCATACTGCCAGTTCTATTCCAAATAAAGGAACTCTTCTAAATTTGGCAGTGAAAGTACACCTAACATGCCATAGTTTAGACTTTGCACATTGCCTGGCCATCTGGATAATTCAGTCACAATGTAAGTCCTGCTGTTTATTTATTTGCATCTTTATCCTGGCCTATACCCAAAGGTCTCAGGAGGGGTTACAGAAACCAAAACAAAGTGTACAATGAACCACACTAAAAGTTATAGTACACCCTGAATACAGGGCGGGGAAGCTGTTTCTTAGGCAAAGGTGTGTCCTCACTGATGTAAAGATGTCTGAAACGCTCCAGGGTGCACGCTGTTGCACAGACCGGGAGCTACCCAGTTTGGTCTTGTGCTTAGAGTCTCAGACACTTGTCTGATAGTCTCCTGGTTCGATTCCAAACTCCTCCATGAAGCCAGCTGGGTAACCTTGTGCTAGTCACAGCTCTTTCTGGGCTCAACAGCCCCACCTACTTCACTGAGTGTCTGCTGTGGGAAGAAGAACAGAAGGTTTGGCAGCCTTCTGGTCTTCTCCCCCACAGGGGACTCAAAGCTGCTGACAAGCCTTCTAATCTTCTTCCCACAAGAGACACCCTGTGAGGTAGGTGGGGATGTGAGAGCTCAGAAGAGAGCTGTGACTAGCCCAAGGCCACCCAGCTGGCTTCAAGGAGGAGTGCAGAATCAAACCTGATATTCCCAGATAAAAGTCCAGCTCCCTAACCACTAGACCAAAGTGGCTCACCAGAAAGAGTAACTTCTAAGGCAATGCCTCCACTTACCTCCTTAAGGCAGCCAGGGGGGACTTCTCTGTTCACGGCCAGCTCCTTTCCAATGGCCAGGGCATGCCAACAAGAGGTGGTACATGCGCACGGACGTGCAACTGACGGTTTCCTTGTGAGTCCACCTTTAATGCCAAGTCACGGTCAACCTGTTCAGGCGACTCAGCCCAAATTGCAGAAACCCCACCAGACAGAATCAGGGCACAAGGTAGCAACTCCAGAGAGGCTTTTTGTGCCCATCCCAGGCCCCAGGGGAAGGCATATGTGCCCTCTGCTTGGCATATCAGCAGTGGAGGGAGGAGTAGAGACATGCAACCTGAGAGGGTCCACATTTGATGTGGCCTAATGTAGATGGGTAATACTTAATCAAGACTTAGCCCTTCCCATGCCCCAAGGGCCAAAGGGCCTTATGCCAAATACTTCTGCAAAGGGAATAGTTAATGTACACACACACACACACACACACACACACACACACACACCGCCCCTGGGAATCTTCTTCCACATTGACTTGCTCCTGCCCTAAGATCTGAAGGGGAGGCCCTCCAGGTTGTACCGCCACTCACAGCAGCAAAAAGGGTGGATACCCGGGATAGGGCCTTTTCAATGGTGGCTCCCAGACTGGAATAATCTTCCACCTGAGGTGTGTCCAGCACTTTCACTCTATGTGTTTAGACGAGCTGTGAAGACACACCTCTTTACCCTGGCCTGTGGCTAAGTGAAGGAACAGACTTTTCCTCCCCACATTCAGACATGGTTCCTCCCCACATTTAAGCATGATTTAATATGTTTAATATGTTATTGGTTTTAATGTGTTCAAATACAAACACACACATACATACGTACGTACGTACACCTGAAGTCCTGTCATGGGGACATGGCCTTGGGGAAAGCAGTGCGGTCATAAAAGGGGCATGGGTTCTAGTTTAGTCACCCAGCGTACCCATGTTCTGAGTGAACCATAGTTAACCCAGAGTGAGTCAGAATAAGCCTGAGTTAGGACCAACAAGGGGAAATATTTTTTCACCCAGTCAGAGGGTCATGAGTCTATGGAGTTTATTACCAGAGGAGTAGTGACTTTAACAAAAGATTAAACAAAGTCAGGGAGGACAGGTGTATCAATGGCTCCTGGAACGGATGCCCAGGTACGACCTCCAGGTTGGAGAGGCAGGCAGGATACCTCTAAGGGCCATTTGCAGAGAGTCAAGAGCAGGTGACTTTGTCGTCTTGACCCAGAGGGGCTCCTCTTCTGTTCTTAAGTATTGCCTCTTCCAAAGGGGCCACAGATTGAAACCCAATGGCTTTGGAACCAAAGGTCATTCCACACTGGCCCTTATTCAGGGATATATATTCCAGAATACATCCCAGAATAAGGCCCAGTATGGTAAAGGGCAAACCTTTCTTGTTCTTGTTTTTCTCAGCTGTAACTTTCTGCCTGCCCTCTCTCTCTACCATGGCGGGACAGGAAAAAACACACACATACCTGCCACACGTCTGGTCACAGTAGATCCTTTCCCAATAGATCCAACAATGGGGTGTGTGTGTGTTTCTAACACCCATGTAAAGCACATTTCCTTAGGAGCAATTCAGCTCAGCTGGAATGGAAGGAAACGTTTGCCAAACCAGGGAGTAGTGCCAAAGGGGCGCATGGCCCTCCCAGTTGTCCCACCACCCTCAGTTGTAAAAGGGTGGGTACCCGGGAGAGGGCCTTCTCAGTGGTGGCCCCCTAGGCTATGGAATGGTCTCCCCTTTGAGGTGTGTCAGGCTCCTTCACTGTATATGTTTAGGAAGGCAGCGAAGACACACCTCTTTGTCCTGGCCTTTGGTTAAATGGGAATATACTTTCAGACTTTGTTATTGTTTTAATATATATAAATGTTTGATTTTAATATATACGGCCCTGAGACCTTTGGGTATAGGGCGGAATAGAAATTCAAATAATAATAAATAAATAGAAGCAAGAGAGGTGGCTTTTCTACCCCACTTTTCCTCTTCAGAGCGCCTGATGAAATTTTCTGTTCTTCTCCCCATAACAGACACCCTGCGAGGCAGGCAGAGCTGCAAGAGTTCAGAAGAGAGCTGTGACTCGCCCAAGGTCACCCAACTGCCTTCGTGGAAAAGACTTGGCTTTTCTACCCCCCTTTCCTCACCCATTTAAGGGGACTCAAAGCAGCTGAAAAGCTTTCTATTATTCTCTCCACAACAGACACCCTGCGAGACAGATGGGGCTGCGAGAGCTCAGAAGAGAGCTGTGACTCGCCCAAGGTCACCCAGCTGGCTTCGTGGAGGAGGGCGGGATCAAACCCGGTATTCCCAGATAGGAGACCGGAGACCGGCTCCTTTACCACGAAACTAAATAACTCCCAGCACTCCAGGAGCCACGATGCGCGTCCCTCTCCCGTTGGTTGCTGCTCCCCACCAGGATCCTGTCTCTGGGCGCGTTCACACGAGCACCCTGACTCGTGTGCTCCTGGCTAGCACACAGAAACCAAGCAGCCAGCCGTCCTGCCGACGATGTCCCTCCCTCCCCCCCTCCCCGTTCAGCTGGGGGCCCCTGGGACGCTCCCTGCTCCCTCCGCCCATCCTCCCCGTCCTTTGCACCTCGCTTTACGGCTGCTGGAGGCGTCAGCTGAGCTGACGTCGCCCGCCTGCCCGCCTGTCCCTATATAAGGCGCGGCGGCGGCGCTGTTCGCCCATCGCAACCCTCTCGCTCTGCTGTGCCTCGTGGACGTGGAGAAGCCTCCCAGGACCTCCTCTGCAAATGGGCTCCGTCGCCTAGCGCTCGCCCCCCTGAGCCAGGTCACCTGTGGTCTCAAGCCGTCGGGATTCTGCCAAGGGCAGCCGTAGGAACTCAAGGTAAGTCGCGCCCCGATCCCGCTTTTCGGGGGGGGGGACGCTCCAAGGGTTTCGAAAGCGCGGCGGACGCGCCTCCGTGCTCACGTCTGGCGGCTCGCTTTGGCTCACGTCGGGGGAGGACGGATGGGTATCAGATGGTGGTGGCCTTGGGCGGCTTCGTTGGCAAAGAGTCCTCGCCTCCCCCCCGCCTCGGACGGTGCCCGGTGGTTAAACCCTCCCGGGCTGCGGTCACACGTAAGGTTTAATCCGGCTTCAGTCCACTTTCAGAGCGGGAGGAGGCATCAGCAGGGCGATGAGCTGCTTTAATTCACTCATAAAATCCACCTTTGGGTGAGACAGTGCGTAAAGAAAGTCACTGGCCACTTCGCTGCTGTGTTGCCTCGCCGCTCTGAAGGCGGACTGAAGGCGGATTAAACCTTACGTGTGGCCACAGCCTCGGAGTGGAACTTTTCCTGCCCCGCGATCGCGCTCTGGCGCCGACTTGCTTCGCTCCGCTTCTTCCTAACTTGTTTGTTTGTTCAGCGAACTGCGCTGGGAGGGGAAAACTTCGCAGGCGCACGGTTGCTGTCCTCCCCCCCCCCCGAAAAAAGTGGTTCAAAAGCGGGTTGGAGGTGGTGGTAGCATAAAGACCAGGACATGCATTTCCGAAGTTTGGAATAAGATGGGATGGGAGCAGCAGCGTCCACATGTCGGCACCCTAAAGCTGCTTTTGCGCTGCTTTTCTGAGCTGTGTGCGGGAGCAGCAGCCAAGCCTTTGCTCTTGACTTTTTTGGGGGTGGAGGGGGTTTCTTTTGACGAACGGGAAAGGAACGGGCCATCCGTTCCTCGTTCTAGCCCGGGTGAGTTGGCGGCGGACCGAAACCCCCGAGGCCCAATGATCTTGCCCGTCTTGTCTTGCGCGGGACGTTCCGCCTGGGATCGCCGCCGGGTCTCTTCCGAGCGCCCCGTCCTCGGGTGTCCCGTCTCGGCGTTCCGATCGGGCCGCCCGTGCACACCCGACGGCTGCGGTTGCCCAGCCAGCCAGCCTCTCTTTGTGGCCGCCTTTCCCTAAACGAGGGGGGGATGGGGGACGAAGAGTCCCCCGATGAGCCCAAGCAGGGGAAATCCGTGCGTGCCAGTTCAGCATTTGCCGTGGCATCTGCGCCCCCGATCCGATCCGATCCGATCCGATCCAGCCTGCGAGGAAGCCGGATGAATCCTGCTGGAGCTCAGCGCATGCAAGGCTTTTGGGGGGTGGGGTGGGGGGCTCGCACCACCCACCACCACGAATTAGGACGGGGCGGGCGTTGGGTGGGTGGCTGGCTGGCTTTGTAGGTTGCGGCAGGCAGAAGCCAGCAGCCGGTTCATTCCGGTTTCGTGCTGCTCCAGCCGCTGCTGTGCAATCGAGAGAGATTTCCCCGCACCTCCAAACTGCCCCCCCCCAATCGCCCCGAAAGCCCTATAGATATTGCTCGGGGTGCAGGCAGGAAATCTTTCATCTCCTGCCTGCAACCCAGATCGGAAATCTTTTGTTTCTTTTCTTCTTCTTGGATCAGCAGAGTTTGGCCGGAGCGACTGTCCAGTTTGGAGATCCGCCCTTCCCTCCCCCACCATGCAAAAAGCAATGGGAGCGCATGGGTGTGAGCCAGTCTCTGCCTGTTCCACAAGACGAGGTCATTGGGGTGTGTGAGCCAGAGAGTGAAAACTGGTACGAACCAGATCTCTGGTTTCCTGTAAGAGGAATTAACTCTTTTCGTGCCTTCGGTGGCGCCTGCACTTTTTGGAACGAAAGGGGCTGGCGGTCTTCCTTCTTGACACCTTGCCCGTATCCCTTGGGGGTACCAGGTACCCATGGATTTAAAGCTGTGTGCATGTGTGTGCATGCAGAGTAGACCGGCTTTGGTTTTGCAAATGGTGCAAGGATTCAAAGCTGGTTTAAAAAAAAAAATACAGTAATGCTGTCAGGTTCTGGGAATAAATGTGCAGGAAGGGATTTTTTTTCAAGGTCAGAAGGTGTGGAATACATTTGACCCTCCCAACCAGGTTGCTCCCAGATTATTTAAACTTTTTTTTCTATAGAGAGAGAATATACAAATTGGAAACAAAGCATTGCTGGCTGCCTGTTTGCTACCGAGCCCAATTCACGGTGTCAACTTTAACTTATAAGGCCCTAAATGATTTGGGCCCCAAATGTCTAAAGGAACGCCTTCTCCCATATTGGCCTGCCCGGTGCCCTGAGATCTGGAGGGGAAGCCCTCCTGGTTGTCTTACCATCCTCAGCAGGAAAAAGGTGGGCACCCGGGAATAGGGCCTTTTCAGTGGTGGCTCCCATACTCCACAATAGTTTCCTTCCTGAGGTGCACTAAGCACCTTCACTCAATGTGTTCCGAAGAGCTGTGAAGACGCACCTCTTTACCCTGGTCATTGGCTAAGTAAAGGAACAGCCTTTTCCTCCCCACATTCAGACACTGCCATGGGTTTAATATATTATTGGTTTTAATATGTTCATTTTATATGTTGTAACCTGTCCTGAGACCTTCAGGCATAGGATGGATGGATGGATGGATGGATGGATGGATGGATGGATGGATGGATGGATGGATGGATGGATGGATGGATGTGCAGTCGAAAGCAGATCCACACTGTGGGACAGAAAATGCTCTTCCAAAATGTGTTCTTGGGCCTTTAATGTGGATTAGAGGTGGAATGGGAACTCTAGTGTCCACAGGCTACCACCTATAAGTCACTTTTGGGTTGCTTTTTTTAATGTGTGTGGATGGTGCCTCAGGGTGCTTTTTTTTTAAGAACACACAGAATTGGAAGTGTTGTCACAGAGGCAAAAACTAGTTAAACTGCCAGTAACTTATTTATTTGTATTCTGTGCCAGGGTGAGTCACAACAGTAAAAAGATAAAAATCATTAAACAATATTAAAAATTTACATTAAAATATAACCCTCCCTTCCTAGCAGGACAACACTTAACAGGAAGCTAAACCCCAAAGGCCAAAAGAGACACAAAGATGACACTTCCTGTGCTTGCCAAAAGGAGGCTATTCTAAAGTCTGGGAGCCACCATAGAAAAGGCCCTGTCGTGTGTGCACCCCGCACACATCTGAAAGAGTTAGGACTAACAAGAAGGCCCTCATCATGTAAGCCGCATGTATTTCTCAGTGGCAGGACATGTTTACAGTCTGCTGACACCGTCTGGGCTAAGATTTGCATTGGAATTTAAGGTCTCCTTAGAACTGTTCTGGATGATGCTGTGAAGGCGAATGGCTTCCCACTGTGCTACTTTGGAAGCACAAGAACATGGCCAACTTTGTACTTGTCAAAGGAGTCCTGGGCAAGAACACTGATGCCCTTTCTATGTTTGCTGGTGATCCGGCTTAAGGAGCCCCTTAATCCAGATCACAGGACCTTCTGATCCACTCATTAATGTGGAGCAGGAGCCCCCGCCTTCTCTGTTCCAGCTCTGCCTCCCAGATCTGGATTTAAGGCCTCCAGATTCGGAGCCAGTTTGGTCTAGTGGTTAGGGAGCCGGACTCTTATCTGGGAATACTGGGTTTGATTCTGCTCTCCTCCATGAAACCAGCTGGATGACCTTGGGCTAGTCACAGCTCTCTTCTGAGCTCTCACAGCCCCATCTGTCTCACAGGGTGTCTATTGTGGAGAGAAGATCAGCTTTGACTCTCCTTAAATGGGTGAGAAAAGCGGGGTAGAAAAGCCAACTTTCCTCCTCCTCCTCTTCTTCTTCTTGATCTGTTGTAGATTTATTTAATTGGGTCTACAACTGGACCAAGGACCTTGTTCCAGATCATGGAAGGTGGGCAGATGGCACATGTCTATGATCCAGAACTACGGAGGGGTGTTTTTCAGCAATACACTGCTGAAAAGTACCTCCAACTCTGGGGCCTTTTGTAATACCCTCTGCAAATCTCCCCTTCGGAATGAAGCCATTAGGACTATTCACACTTACCTGGTAGTGAGCTCTGGTCCACTTACTGTTTGGGTCTGTCCACACCTGTGCGCCACCCTCGTTCACTTGGAGTTGCCTGAGGCTTTCTCAGCGCGATGGAGCTGTTGACTGATGTGCGCGGATTTTTTTTTTTTTGGACAATCGAATACCAAAAAAATCCAGTCTGAATCTTTTAAATTTGAATTTAACAAGATTCAATTCGTATTGTACCAAATTCGAATCCATTCGTTTGAATTTTTTATTCGAATCTGCACACACAAATGTCAGCAACATCCCTATGTGCACGTATGCATCTTCCCAACATCCCTACCCATCCGTCCGCATCTGTATGCATCCCATACTTGTCCTGTATGCAACCTGAGGCTTTTCCGCACTGCAACGCGTTCCAAACGGAACGCGTTC